>ML783661.1:1028908-1042695 GCA_009831015.1 Picea engelmannii
CCATTGTATTTCATTACTTGTTGTATCTCTTACTTTAATCACAATTATATAGACATATATCCCAAACTGGTTTTCCCCGGGGGGGTTTTATCCAGGGTCATGTTGACCAAAAATACCTGTGTCAAATTTATGCATGTTTAGAACTGTAGATCAGCATTTTAAAGTTCAAGATCTAGAGGTACTGTTATGTGTTTTAAGTTATATGTGCTAACATTGAGATAAGAAAACACTTGCAAGGGCACCTTAAAAGAGCACTTAACCTATAAAACATTGAGCAGAAAGTGGGATGACTGTTTGCTGTCCTAAAACAGCAAAAGAAGACAGCCATACAGTTGAAACTTAGAGCCATACTAAGGTCAAGGACAGACCTTAGATGGCAGCCTCATAGGACCTCAGAATTTCTACACAAAGCGCTTGAGGATATAGATTTAGCCAGAGATTACAGGGAAGCCAAGAAAGCTCAATTTGCAAGGGGAGGTCAAATATCTGAGGAGGGAAGTTCCGCTGCTTCAATTCCACCTTCTACCTCATCGTATTTTGCTTCTAGAACCACACCTGGTGCACAACCTTCTATCAGGTCAATGGTAAAACAAAAGGAGAAGGAAGAGGCTAATAAGTTGGTGGGTAAGTGTTTCTTATGGAGTGACATTCCTTTTAACATTGCCAAGAAAAACACATTCTATCAACCAATGTTTGATGCAGTTGTTGTTGTTGGCCCGGGGTACAAGGCCCCTACTTATGAGGAGTTGAGAGGGCCTATCCTTCGGAATGAAAAGATTGATTGTGCTAGCAGATTGGAGGAGCTTAAGGCATCATGGGAAATCACTGGATGCACCGTGATGTCAGATGGTTGGACGGACTAGAAGTGTAGGACACTTCTTAACTTCTTGGTTAATTGTCTCAATGGGGCAATGTTTGTTAAATCTGTTGATGCATCTGCACATGTTAAAGATGCATCATTATTATGTGACTTATTGGATGAGTTCATTCGGGAGGTGGGTCCACAACATGTTGTACAAGTCATACGGACAATGTTGCTAACTATGTTGTTGCAGGTAGGATGCTTATGCAGAGGTATCCTACATTGGTTTGGACTCCTTGTGTTGCACATTGTATAGATTTGATTTTAGAGGATAATGGGAAAAATACCTTATATCAGGGACATTGTTGAATCGGCTAAGAGCATCACAAAATTCATATATAATCATGCATATGTGCGTAGCTTTGTGAGAAGATTCACAAATGACAGGGAGTTGGTGCATCCTGCAATCACGCACTTTGCCATTAGCTTCATATCTCTTCGATCTATCTTGGCTTGTATGCGGGACCTGAAGATGATGTTTGTTTCACATGAGTGGGATGATTTATCATTTAGCCATAAACCGGAGGGGAGGCTATATGTAGGCTTGTGTCATACCAGGAGAGCTTCTGGGTGGGAGTGGAGGATGTGGTTTCCATTAGCGAACCTTTGGTAAAGTTTCTTCGGTTGGTTGATGGAGACAAGCCCACAATGGGCTACTTGTAAGAAGCCATGGATAGGGCCAAAGAAGCCATCCGTGCCTACTATGATGACAAGGGAGATGATGGATTTCAGAGACAACTACAGATATGGGGAGTGATTGATCAGCGATGGAACAATACACTTCAAATCGCCCGATTCATGCTGCAGGGATTTACCTCAATCCCGCATTCTCTTACTCATGTGGTTTTAGATTTGATGTTGAGGTTATGGAAGGATTCCTCACATGTGTTGAGAGAATGGTGCTAAGTCATGAAGAATGCACAGAGATTTCCAAAGAAATGGAAATATATAGGATGTCTGGTGGAACTTTTGACTTTCAGATGGCTATAGTTGATAGGAAGACCAAAATGCCAGGTAAACTTCATTAAATTTCAAATTTCAATGTCTTTTCTTTCAACTTTGTAACTTTCAAATTTCAATGTATTTTCTTATGTTTCTCTGATTTGTTGTAGATGCTTGGTGGACAAGCTATGGTGGTAGAGTACCCCATCTACAAAAACTTGCCATTCGGGTGCTTAGCCAAACATGTAGCTCTTCGGGATGCAAGCACAACTGGAGTGCATTTGAGAAAATACACACCAAGAAGCGCAACAGGTTACAAATTTTCAAATTAAATTTTTAATTCATTATAAATTATAATTATAATTATAATATTACTATTAATTTATAAATTATGGCCCTCATATAGGTTGGAATCCCAGCGCCTCAATGACATGGTATATGTCTACTACAATCTCTGATTGTTGGTGAGGTAGATTCAGAAAACACCTGATGTGGACGCCATTTCGTTGGATGGGATTGACACCAGTGCTACATGGAGGGTTGAGTCTAAGAGGCCTATCTTGGAATTGATGCCTGATTGGATACAGGAGGAGGTAGAGGGAGCAGAAGCAGAGGAGGAGGCGGCAGAGGAGGAGGATGTTACAGAGCAGAGTCATCCACCATCTTCACGGACTCCGACAAAGGGAGTTGTACTTGGCAATAGCACCAGTAAAGGACACCAGAGTCTAACTACTGCATCTTCTACAGGACGTCAGAGTCCAATGCCAGCCCCGGGGGCTTCTTCCTCTAAAGGAAAAGCTATCACCTTTTCCCGTAAAAGGGGCAGAGGGAATCATTAGACTTTAATTGATTTCATTGTAGATGACTCATGATGATGAGATACATTTGTCACTTATTATATTTTTTGATGATATTTTGAGGCTTTAGACTCATGACATGATTCAATGTTGATATGTAGACTGTGATGTATTCACTAGACATCTTATACATCTTATATATCAGTTCCCTTTTCATATTTATGTAGAAATGCATTTATTTGATGTTGTTGATGCTTTAGATATTTAAAAAAATTGAAAAAAAATGAATATTTTTGTATTTTTTTCAATCTTACGACATTTTCCAATATTTTCCCCGATGTTGCCGATATTTTCATTTTCGGACCCTCGACGATATTTTGCCACTGCCGATGTTGGTAACACTGAGTTGTATCCAATCTCCCCCAATGAATATAATCGTTGTACCCCCAATACGGCATCAGTATCTGATAGGTCAACTACATAGAAGGTATCTGTCATGGTGTAGTTGCTTGGTTTGACCTCTAGGTATGGGATCATGTCCAAACATGTCATCGTGTATCCATATGCCACTGCCACGTGGAATCCCTCAAACTCCTCAGTGCGTAACCCCCTCTTGGCTACCAAGGACGCATCTATGAAATTGTGGGTGGCCCCACCATCAACTAAAGCAATCATGCGTTGCCCCCGTACAAGGCCCTTGAGCTTGAGAGTGTTGTACATGGGTATTCTTGAAAGGGTTGCTATGGTTCCCCCTTTCACCTCTCTACGAGGTCCGGTCTCCTCCTTGGGCGGTGCCCCTGCTGGTATCTGAGGTTTCTTCGGTTGCTGCTCTAGCCCATGTGTGGCCTCATCTTCTCAATCATTGTCTTCCTGTGCCCCAATATCTTCATCCTCCTCCTCGTTGCCTGATTCCACTTCAATGTAGTGGATCTGTCCCTTTCCCATGCATCTATGCCCTGGAACCCAAGGGTCTCTACAAGAGAAGCAAAGCTTCTTCCTCATCAACTCCTGTCTCGTGTCATCATCCAATTTGGGCTTACCCTTCCATTCCCTTTGAGGATTTCTCTGATCCTTGTCTCTCTGTGGTACAAAGGGTTTGGTAAAGGTTTTCGGTTTTAGCGTTGAGTCCCCCATGTCTCTCATGCGCACAATGGCCTCCTATAAGGTGTGAGGCTTAAAAGCCTTAACCCAACCCCTCAATGGTTCTTTCAATGCCTCGGTGAACGACATCACCAATCTGTGCTCTCATATATCGGATACAGCCACTGCCTTCCATTGGAACACTGAGATGAAGGCCTCAACTGATCTGGTCTACCTCAACTTTGTGAGGTCCCTGAAGTGGATCTTTGGATCTCTCCTGTCAAATCTCTCCATCAACCTCTCAGTGAACTCCAAATATAAAGTAATGTGGTTGTGACCCAACGTCACCAGCCCACGGTACCACCACTCGTGGGCCTCCCCCTCCAAGTGCAATGTGGTGAAGTTGATAGCTTTCGACTCTGTCATTGGGTTAAGCTTGAAGTATGTGTCAAGCTTTTGAACCCATGCCTAAGCTGAGCAACGTGACGATCCGTCAAAAGTAGGAATGTTCAACTTTCCCACTTTCTTGATGAAATCCATGTTGTGAGTTTGCCCATTGCCTCTCTATAACTCTCGGGGTATGTTTCAATATCTGATCAAACAGTAGTCCATCAAACTCATGTTTGCATGGAACTCTGGTCATAGTGCCAAGTAGTCTCTCCTGTACTGCTCGAACGGATCCTGTGGCACCACTTGTCCCTGACCCGATTGTCCTCCTGTCTGCCCTGGCTGTCCCAATGGTTGTCCCAATGATTTTCCTACCTGGAAATGTGGGAATAAAGGTCGGGGAATCCTCCCAGACGATGTGTAAGCTCAAACTAGTGAAGGGTTTGGACTAGCCCCGCCCTGCGATCCACTGGAGCCACTGGCCCCACCTCCCCGGTGTCCTCCATAACCACTCGACCCTTCTGCAGGGTGGGCACCTATAGTGCTCATGCTATGGTGGAGCATCTGTGCACTAATGGTCATCTGTTGTATGGCGATCATCATTCTCTATGTCCCCTAGCTAGGTCATTCAACATGGCCTGCGTACTGTCAATATGTGTCTAGGGGCCTTTCCCCCTGCACTCGGGTGTCTCACGCCTGTCACCCATAGTCCTCTCTATCTCGGCCTTTGTGTTCAAATTGATGTGCTCTCTGTCCTCTATCTTTGGCTCTGTATCTAACTGAGTGTGGAAAGGAGTGTAATCCCTTCGGTTTCTATCTCTCCTATCTCTGCTATGACCTCTGTGGTGTTGAATGTACTCGTCCCCAACATGTCCTCGACCCTCTGGGTATTCTTCACCTGTTCCCAGAATCATGGGGTCTTGAGAAGCACTTCTTCACAGGCTGGCAAAAAGAAGGCTCTGATACCACTGAAATATCCTTGATCCAGCTGATCTGGATATCTACTGCTGAACTATGATTTTGCCACTGAAGGTTGATACTCTGGGAGTTTCTGGATGCGTTTGAGTTAATGTGTGAACATGCTTGGTGATTTTCACATGTGTGTTTAATTCATTAAGTGTTCTAGCAGTATAAAGATAATGCATGCAAAAGAAAGGATAACACAACTCACTGATATATATAATAAGGAAAAAGCAGGAAATACAATAATAAGTTGGAAGCAGATATACTAATCATCAGTTAGATCTCATGGATCGTCACTAGAATACAAATCAACTAACAATAAATACTTGTGATCAGAAGAATGAAGGTTGGTCTGTGCATGCATGGATAGATCGACAAAAAGCAGTCTGGAAGCTAACGGTAACTGTTGCAGAATCTGGAAAACTCACCCTGATGGAGATACCCGTCGAAATGGACTGGAAACTGTCTCAAAAGAAGCACCCTAGCCTCTAGGTTGATCCTGGTGACTATCTGACTAAAGATCTGACCTCTGAAGCTCCAGATGTCACCCCCTAGGGATTTGCGCACCTCCTGGTTTGTGGGAGTGCGCCCCAGTGGTCCCACCGACGGAATTTGACGATGTATGAATCGAAACGATCGTCTTGGCCTCCCCTATAATGGGTCGGAAGGGTTTCCTCGGATCTGCTCTGGAATACCCCTTGGAACCCCAAATGTACTTTATCAAGAGTTCCGCCCTAAATGATTGTTTTCTACTTTCTGGGAGATTCCACCGTCGAAAACTGACGACAGGTGGCTCAATAGGTGCGCTCTGGCTAGCTCTCTAATGGGTCGGAAGGAATCGACAAAATACTGAATTGTCTCAAGTGGCCACACAAACCCTCTCTCTAACCGTTGCGCCCTCACTCGCTAAGTTATGCAATCACTGAATTGGATACCTAAAATGCACGGTGAAATACATGGATGGCATCTCCGATAGGCTAAGGTGTGTCTCTCAACACCGAAATCGATCAATGGTGGTGGTTTCCTCCAGAAATCCAAAAAACAACAAGGGGGTCGATTTCCTCCTCCTCTGCAAATATCTCAACATCAAATCATAACATAATGAGGAGTTAGGTCGAATTCCTCCCTTTATACCCTTCCCGATCTAATTCACCATTGACATCACTTAAGCTAGGCACTTTTCCTCCTAATGTGAGTAATTAATTAATTAAGTCCCCCTTTAACACCTTTTCGTTCTATTTCTTGTTGACTTACGCTTAAGTGACTTTTCCTATGTTTTTTGGCTTACTTCTTCGTTTAGCCATCAAATCACCCTTATTTCTCCTCTTATTCCCTGTTTGTGCCTGACTACAGTCTACGGGAACAAATAGACTACTAAGTCACTCCCTGTTGGTCTACTCTTGGGAACGGGACATCACATAGTACGACCTATACCTGCAGTCAATCTGTTGCCCAGATCTATCCTTGTTATCAGATCTGTATGTTGTTGCCCACTTGCTTCCTTCTCCTTTGGACTGAGTTGATCTCTAGGTGAAAGTCCTTCTTCACCCTTGCTAAGATCTCCTTGAAAAAAATTCCTTCTTTGCTCTCTCTATGAGTCATTGACTCCAAATAGATGTGTCTTCTCCTTTCACCTTGGTTTCCTTTCATAACATTGAGTTGAATCCCTAACCCTAATCTCCAAAGTGATTAACGGTTCATATTAGATCTCACCTCACTTGAGATCAACAGTTGGGATTAAGTCTAAATCACTAATGTAATTAAATTATACTTTATTAAACTTTTCCTAATTCAATAATTAAAAAGACATTCACTTTAATAATTCCTTTAATTAAAGTGAATTTCCAAAGTTCCTGAAAGGTCCTTTGGACTACTTCCATGCATCTATTCAATAATTAATATTGAGTTATTATCCCCCAAGAAGAGAAGTCGGCCCAGTGAGTTAAGATGGAGCAGTATAAATAGAGGGCGCTAGAGATCATTTTTGACTCACTCACTCACGACTGCATAAGGACAAGAAGTGCGCATGAGTGAAGGAGAACTATAACTGCTGCAATAGTGACTTTGTCTTGGGTTATTGGTTTGGACTTTCTGCTTGGTCTTTGGTTATCCTTGCTTGGTGCTCTAGCCTTGGTTGGCTATTGGTCTGCTACCAGAATTATTTTGTCCGTCAAAGTTAAGGTGCTCGGGGGTGGCCTTTGTGCCTATGGTTGGGTGACAATATTGCTATATTGTCTATGGTGAAACGAGCACACCCATTTTTCTAACAGGTTATGGGCCCACACCTCCTTCAGTCAGTCTAACCACTGGAAGGAAGCTAAGACATAAGATTATCAAGCTCGTTGAAGAACTGTCGTTAGGGTTTCTAGCAGGTGCAGTTACTAAAGCGTTGTCGCTAGGGTTACTAGCAAGTGCAGTTGCAAACCCTAAAACCTCTTGCCCAACACCTTATGATGGAACACTTTACTCAAGGAGAGTATATTATAGTGTGCCTTAGTCCAGCGCACTTATTGGCACTCTCAGAAGGAAAAAACGTCAAGGTTGATATTTTGGGTCAAAGTCAACGTTTGACTAGACCAAGTCAATGTTTTACCAGTCAAAGTCAAAGGTTGACCAACTATCAATCAACAGAAATCATGAATGAAAAACAGATCATCTACACTATTCAGCGCTTACAGAAACTCTTGATGATGACATGTGGATAATTGATAGTGGAGCTTCCAGGCATATGATAGGAGACCAGGTCAGACTCTCCAGTATGAATGAAAAGAAGACATCCTACAAGGTAGAACTTGGAGACAAGAATACCTATCAAGTCAAAGGAATTGGTCAAGCCTCCATCAAAGTGAAATCGGATAACAATGTTCATTTGATAATGTCTTATATGTACCTGGTTTAGAAAACAATCTTGTAGCTATATCTTGCCTAGATGACAAAGGAAATAGAATAGCCTTTGTAGATGGTGAAGTACTATCTTGGTCTAGAAACTCCAGCATAGAGAATGCTAGAGTTATTGGAACTCGTGAAGGCAAATTAGACAGACTACTAGAACGTAATGATGAAGCTCTTGTACATGATGAAGTCAATCCCAGTGAACTTTGGCATAGAAGGTATGCTCATCTTAACTATCAAGCATTACCTTTCCTCGAGAAAATGGTTGAAGGAATACCAAAACTACAATCTACACATGAAGGAATTTGCAGAGGATGTGCACTTGGTAAAAATGTGAAGAAGCCATTCTCAAGTAGAAATAATAGATCTAAGGAAATCCTGGATCTAATACATTCAAATGTTTGCGGTCCAATGCCAGTCAAATCTCTAGGATATTCTCTTTATTATGTAACCTTCATAGATGATTACTCAAGAAAGACTTGGTTATATCTCTTGAAGACAAAGGATGAAGTTTTCAGCAAGTTTCAATAATTCCTCACAAGCAAGAAAATCAAGACTTTGAGAAAAGATAATGGAGGAGTGTTGTCGTCCTTATACACACCTACAAACGTGGAAAAGTCTCAATCCACTTGGTGAGTCCTTGGAGGCACAATGCCTAAGTCCAAACCCACTGTCACCTCGATTTGGACTTCTTCCGTCTAGGCTTAGTCCTAGGGAAGCCAAGGGGGGTAGACCCTAGTTACTATGTGAGTTGTTTAAAGAATTCTACGAATTAATAATAGTTTGTTAAGTTCGGGGGAATCTAACCTATATGACAAGCAATAATGCAAATGTAAAATTTTAATGACAATCAAGCCTCTCCCTAAAGGCAACTAGGACTAGTGCCTATAGATTGGGCAAGGGGTCAACTAAGTTTATACTAAAGAATTAGAAAGAATTAAGTGGTCTAATTACAAAAGAATAACTCTACAATAAATTACAAGATGAAATAATGCTATGACAAAGATACAATGGAAATGAAAGTTAGATAATGGCACAATGTAAATAAAGAGCTAAAGAATAGTTAGAGAGATATACAACAAGAGATCAAACTATGCCAATGAACAAGAGACAACTAATTATGAAAGATAAAACTTGAAGCAGCTTGGAAAAGAAACAAGCGTGCAAGTCAAGCAGATGAAAGAGCCAACAAGGAGCCAATGCGCAACTTCTGGAGCAAGGGGGAAACTACAAGCAAGTGCCCCAAAGAGATGTTGTGCAACTTGAGAGTAGCATGCCCTTGAACAGATATATCACTTTTAAGAGAGTGAAAAATGAAAGTAAAGATGCCCAACTTGTAAGTAAAGTGCTTGAAAATGAAAAGTGATAATGAATTAAACCCATAAACATGAAAATGCCTTGGACAACAAGCCCTGCACAACCCAAAGATATTGAAATGTAAAGCACAAGAATGTTGTGAAGGTGTTGTACATAGGTTTTTAGTAAATTTTAGAGTCTCTCTTTGATTAGGGGGGCTCAAGGTGTTGTGAAACAAGCCTAGACTATGTGTCTACCCCTAGACTCTTACCGCTTTGGCCAAAATGATTGTTCGGTGCTCAAGAAGAAGGGAAAACATGGCCCTTCCCAAGCTCCACAGGTCAACCCGGAAAACTTGGGCGCTCAAGCAGGGGGGACACCTAGTGTCGTGAAGTCATCCCCGACTTAGCACCCCTTGTAGCCTCCACAAGCCCCCTTTTTGGCGACGAAAGTTGTACCAGTCTTGGGTGTCTAATTAGACTAGATAAATTTCCTCCTAGTCTAGACTACAAGCTATGATTTACTTAAAGATAAATTGCAAAGTAAATTGATTCCCAACTTAAGATACAAGATACTAATCAATTATATAGTTGCCTAATCTTAAGAAAGAGATAGCAAGATTAAAATGACTTTGCAACTTAAATAAATTAAAGGAAAATAAACTTAAGCAAATATTAACAAGATGAGATAATAGCAAGCTTAGCTAGAAACAATTCTTACGATATAGCATGGGTTGGCTTAGCCAAACCTCTTTGCTAGGTGTAAGCAAAATAAAGAAATGCAAATGAAATAAAGCTTGGAAAGTAAAATAACAAAATCCTAGCCACTCAACCTTGTCTTAAGGACAAGTCGGGCAAAGAATTTAAATGCTCAAAACAGAAATTTAATCTAAGTTCCTAGCCTTACAATTTAGCATGGGTGGCAAAGCCAATCCTCTTTGCTAATTGTAGGCAAACAAGTAAATAAAATGCAGAAATTTAGGATGCTTGAATAAATGCAAGCCCAAGAGACTCTCGTTGGGCTTGCTTACAATGAAAAGAGGAGAGGAGAATATGTGGGTATCAAAACCCTTACTTGGGAGGTTCTTCTTTGGTGTTTTATGGCACCAAATGGACAGCACCTCCTCTCTTATGGTGAAAACCTGCAGAAAATCAGCAAGCAAAGCTTGCTAGAAATGCTACAAATAACCAAAAAACTTTAGAAAAATTTCTGAGTGGTTGTGAGTACTATCTCACATTCATCGATGACTACTCAAGGAAGACCTAGATCTATTTCCTAAAGACCAAGAGTGAGGTCTTCAAAGAGTAACAAGAGTTCAGAGCTCTTGTGGAGAACCAATCTAGAAAGAGGATCAAGGTCTTGCGATCGGATAACGGGGGAGAGTATTCCTCCACACAATTCATAGACTTTTGTGCCCAACATGGCATTAGAAAATAGATGACCGTACCATACAACCCCCCAGCGAAACGGGGTTGTCGAGAGGAAGAACCGGGCTATCACCGGTGCAGCAAGATCCATGATGCACGATCAGAGTTTGCCTTTGTACTTATGGGTAGAGGCGAGTGTTACTTCAGTTTACCTGCAGAACAGAAGCCCCCACAGGATATTGGGGAAGATGACTCCTGAGGAGGCCTTCACTGGTAGGAGGCCGATGTCGAGCACATCAGGATCTTTGGGTGCTTGACCTTTTCTCATGTCCCCTCAGAGAAGAGGACAAAGCTAGACCTCACAGCCCAGCAGGGGATTCTAGTTGGATACTCAGAGGTGTCCAAAGCCTATTGTATCTACATTCCATCACTTAGGAGAGTGGTGGTGAGCAGAGATGTGAGATTTGAGGAGGATAGGGCTTTCCAAAGATCTCTTGAGTCGAGAGCCGGTGTTTAGGATGATGCAGAGGCACCGATTGATGTCTCAGAGGGAGCACAGCCTCAGGTTTCCGGTACGCCAGTATCAGGGGTGACAGGGTCACCATGCACAACTTCAGGGTCACAGTCAGAGGGTGTTCATTCAGAGGGGGCAGAGGCTTCAGGATCTCAGAGTGTTGAGACTAGCCTTGAGGCAGTTACTCTTGGGCAGAGAGACCTTACTTCTCCATTGACCACTTCAAGGAAGAGGAGACCTAGATGGTTTTAGGAGACCCTGAAGGAGGCCAAGGAGAACGTAGGTGAGCCCAAGAGCCAGATCAGAGAGAGTAGACCTCCAGTCATATTTGGAGCATATTTGGCATTAGTGACGAGTATCACAGATACTGAGCCACAAACATTTGCGCAGGCAGTGATCCAGCAGGTCTGGTGAGAGGCCATGGTAGAGGAGTATGACTCCAGTGTGCGCAACGATGTTTGGGAGGTGGTTCCGAGGCCAGTGGGGAAGTCAGTTGTGACTTCCAGGTGACTGTACAAAACCAAGTATGTTGCAAATGGTAGCATAGAGAAACACAAGGCCCGTTTTGTGGCGCGATGCTTCTCTCAGATAGAGGGAGTCGATTGTTGAGATTTGGGTACCTTGGAAAGTGGTCCCCATGTGCTTATGAGTCTCTAAGCACAAAGGGGGAAGACTATTATCCTTGTACTTTACTTTATGATTCTAATTTCACTTTGACTTAGGAGTTTTAAGTCAAAAGTGAAATATGTCACTTAAGTCATAAAGTGACAATTAATTCACAATGTGGGTGAATTAATAGACATAAAGCAACTAAGGAAAGTGGGTTTCCTTAGTGAGATTATTGGAGTTGATCTCACCCATTGATTAGACTTGGCTAGATCTAATCTAGGCAATTGATCTTTTAGGGTTGGCATGAGGAGGCTAAAGAGAGGGTAAAGGAATTTTGGAGACTCATTCTTCACTTGAGAGTTTTGGAGAAGAGAAGAGGTGCGCAAATCTTGAGGAGAAGGAGGGCACACTTCATGAGGGTTTGAGAAAAACCCTTGAGAGCTTGAGGAGGAGCTTGTGTTGGCTTGGAGCTTGCATGGAGAGTATTTCCATGGAGTCTTAGCTTTCTTTTCTTGAGAGGGAGCATTTTCATGGAGGAGGAGCGCATCTAGGAGAGGAGGGGCACTTGGATCCTTCATTTGCTCACCGAGAGAGGAGGATTTGTCAGACTGAGATGAGGTCTGATGCATGAGGAGGCTAGAGAAAGGGCACATGCTTTCATGGTGAGAGATATCCAACTTTAGTCTCTGTTTATTTATGGTGATCATTTTTGCTTGGAGGAGGGCGCACATGTTAAGAGGACTGGCAGCTACCTAGTAGCAGATCTGCTTGGAGGATTCGAGCTCTGACAGTTTCAGTGGAGAGGCAGCACAGGAGAGGACATTCCTGTGGAGGGATTTCTTCATTGGGTTATTGATGAGCTAGAGCGCTTCAGTTCAGTGCAGAGGGCAAGAAAGGGAGAGGACGCACCACAGTTTGGGCACTTCTTTCTTTGGTTCTTGTGGCGAGGCTCGTGAGGAGCTTGCTATGTATACAGGTTCCATTGTATTTCATTACTTGTTGTATCTCTTGCTTTGATCATCATTATATAGACATATATCACAAACTGGTTTTCCCCGGGGGGGGTTTATCCAGGTTCATGTTGACCAAAAATACCTCTGTCAAATTTATGCATGTTTAGAAGTGTAGATCAGCATTTTAAAGTTCAAGATCTAGAGGTAGTGTTAGCTGTTTTAAGTTATATTGCATGTGCTAACATTGAGATAAGAAAACACTTGCAAGGGCACCTTAAAAGAGCACCTAACCTGTAAAACATTGAGCAGAAAGTGGGATGACTGTTTGCTGTCCTAAAACAGCAAAAGAAGACAGCCATATAGTTGAAACTTAGAGCCATACTAAATTCAAGGACAGACCTTAGATGGCAGCCTCATAAGACCTCAGATATTTCTAAATGGTATCAGAGCCAAAGGTGGCTTAGACTTGCTGATTTTGGAGCACTTTTTGGGCAGTTTGGAGAAGTTTTATATCAAATTTGTTGGCTGTTTTGGACAGCAAGTTTACAGTCCAAAATAGTGGGTAAACTTCAGATCTGAAGGTACCTCTCCTTCATTGTCAGTTGCACAACTCAAGGCAGATTTTGGACAGCTAGTATACAGTGTTTGTGGACAGTTGTGGGCGGATTTGTTGGGCTGATTTTTGACACTTGTGGACAACATCTTTTCACACCTGCATGGATAGGAGTGAGGCTGTAGAGACGACCTCTTTTCACACCTAGAGATTAGGAGTGAGGCCGTGGATTCGCTTGCCTCTTTTCACACTTGTGTTGACAGGAGTGAGGCAGCGTTCCTTTGCATTGGGAGCATCAGAGTGAGCGCAGTTGGCAAACATGTCAGTATCTCAGATGCGTGTGGAGGATAGGCTAGCCGGGGCTAGCAATTGGTCGCCTTGGAAGGCAAGGATGGTCTTTGTCTTAGAGGACCTCGAGCTATGGGACATAATCGAGGCAGTTGTTCCTCCCATTCCTGTCACTGCTCCCGTCTTGGTAGCAGAATTCAGGAGGAAGAACAACAAGGCAAAGAGGATCATATGTGATGCTGTGAGAGATCACATTATTCCCCACTTGACTGGGAAGACTTGTG
>ML783661.1:1045064-1055489 GCA_009831015.1 Picea engelmannii
GGGGGGTTTTATCCAGGGTCATGTTGACCAAAAATACCTCTGTCAAATTTATGCATGTTTAGAAGTGTAGATCAGCATTTTAAAGTTCAAGATCTAGAGGTAGTGTTATGTGTTTTAAGTTATATTGCATGTGCTAACATTGAAATAAGAAAACACTTGCAAGGGCACCTTAAAAGAGCACCTAACCTATAAAACATTGAGCAGAAAGTGGGATGACTGTTTTCTATCCTAAAACAACAAAAGAAGACAGCCATATAGTTGAAACTTAGAGCCATACTAAGGTCAAGGACAGACCTTAGATGGCAGCCTCATAGGACCTCAGATATTTCTACATCGATTATGATGAGACGTTCGCACCAGTTGCGAGATACACCTCGATCGATCAGGAGCATTATTTCCACAGTGGCAGAGATGGGTTGGAGCATTCACTAGATGGATGTGAAGACCGCATTTCTGAATGGGTTTATAGGTGAGGAGGTGTACATTGAGCAGCCACAGGGGTTTAAGGTGAGTGAGAGGGAGACTCACGGGTGTCTTTTGAGAAAGGCACTTTAGGGTCTGAAGCAAGCTCCCCGAGCTTGGTATTCATGTATTGACACATACTTGCTTCAGATGGGCTTCGAGAAGAGCGATGTTGATCCTAACCTCTATTACATCATTAGAGGTGAGGACATGCTCATTCTCATTCTATATGTGGATGACTTGTTCATCACAGGAGCAGAGGATCTCATAGCTGAGTGCAAATTGGGATTTGCATCAAAGTTTGAGATGAGTGACATTGGGCTGATGCACTATTTTCTGCGTATGGAGGTATGGCAGGAGGAGGGACACATATTTCTCGGGCAGGGGAAGTATGTTGCAGATATTCTGAGCAGATTTCAAATGGAGGACTACAGACCTCTATCGACACCCATGGTTACCAACTGGAAGAAGCTTAGTGCTTCAGATTCCCAGTTGGTATATGCTACAGTTTATAGGCAGTTGATCGGTTCACTCATGTATTTGGTCAACACTAAACCAGATATTTGTTTTTCCGTGAACACTCTCAGCTAGCATATGGTAGAGCCAAGGAGTGTTCACTGGATTGGGGCAAAACATGTGTTGAGGTACATTGTTGGGACAGTTGATTTTGGCCTTGACTATATCAGAGGTGATGGGGTCAGATTGGTTGGCTAAATCGACTTAGACTGGGCAGGATGTGCTACTAATAAGAAAAGCACCTCGGGGTGTTGCTTTGGTTTGGGGTCAGAACTTGTTTCCTGGTTCAGTCGGAAGCAGAAGTCAGTTGCTTTGAGTTCCACTGAGGCAGAGTACATGACGAACAGTTAGGCCAGTTGAAAGGCCATTTGGCTTCGTAAGATGTTGGTAGGATTATTTGGTCAGGAGATGCCACCGACTGTCATACACTGCGATAATCAAAGTTGTATCAAACTCCCTAAGAATCCAGTTTTCCATGACTGGTCGAAGCACATTGAGATCAGGTATCACTTCATCTGTGATTGAGTTCAGAGAGGAGCAGTACAGTTACAATATGTATCAACTGACGAGTAGATTGCAGACATCCTCACCAAGGCCCTGCCAAGGGGCAAACATGTCTACTTTAGAGACAAGATGGGCTTGGTGAGAAACACCTTCCTCGGTAAGAGGGAGTGTTGAGATTATGTACCTTGGGAGGTGTTCCCCATGTGTTTGTGAGCTCCTAAACACATGTGGGAAGTACTATGTACTTTGTGCCTTGTACTTTATGTCTAATTTCACTTTGACTTAGGAGATTTAAGTCAAAAGTGAAATTTGGTCATTTATGCCTAAAATGACTATTAATTCACTTTGTGGATGAATTAGGACACATAAAGTGAACTTAGGGAACTTAACCCAAAGTGGATTTGAGAGTGAGATTATTATGGGATGATCTCAACCTTTGATTAGACTTGAGATGGGATGATCTCAACCGTTGATCATTTAGGTTTCCTTGTGGAGGTTCAAGGGGGGCGCAAAGGAGGAGTAAGAGCTCATTCACTCATTTGTTCACTTGGAGAGTTTGAGAGAGAGCATGAGCATGAGGTTTCAAGCATATGGTGAGGCTAGCTTGGGCGCTCCCTTCCATGGAGATAGCCAGCAGAATTAGGGCCTTGTTTATTTAGTGGGGAGATTCTTGCTTGGAATAGGACGCACTTGGTGAGGAGGGCACATCATCAACAAGGACGACTTTCAGAGCTCAAATTGCAGTGAGGTTTGTTTCAGAGGGAGGCTACTCATCAGTATTAGAGTACTGTGGAGGGGTTTCTTGATCAGAGCTTCCAGTTGGCTTCTGGCTCCAGTTCAGTGGTCTTGTCAGCATTTATGGAGGGCACACCATCCTAGGGCGCTCTTGCTTCATTTGGACTAGTGTTGCAGCTTGGATCAAGCTGCTATCATATCAGGTTCATCTATATATTGTACTTGTTGTATTCCACCTTCTATTCTCCTCATATATACACATATATTCCAAACTGGTTTTCCCCGAGGGGTTTTTTCCAGGGTCTTGTTGACCAAAAATACTTGTGTTCATTTTCATGTATGTTAGAGTGTAGAACTACTGTATTTTTAGCTGTAAAGATCTCTAGGTGTGTTACATTTATTTTGGTATGCATGTGCTAACCCTTGGTGACTAAAACTACATGCTAGAGCACCTAAATTGCTTATGTAACCGTAACAAATCAGCAAAGAAGTTCCTGAACTGTTGGCTGTCCTAAAACAGCAGAAAAACCTTCATCGACAATTGAAACTTAGAGCCAACTTGAGGTCAAAGACAGACCTAGTTGGCAGCTTGATAGGACCTAGTTAGCAGCTTGTTAGCCTTGTTTCCTTGAATAATTTTGAAACCCTAAGGAAGGGTTAAGAATGGTTATCCCCTTCCCTTGTTGCATCTACCTTAACTTTGGTGAAGCATACAAGGACAAGATTAGGGATTGTGAGAGGACATCCTTCTAACAATGTCTTTGAGGTTAAAACCTAGGGTTTATGAGAGGATGAATTTTAGGGTTTAAGCTATTTCCATCCAATATCCTTGCTAGACGCTAGAGAAGAAGTGGGACGGCACCTAGGCTTTATGAGAGGATAAACCCTAGGGTTTCTTCTCTAGAAGTTTTAGACCTAGGTTTATGAGGGGCTAACCCTAGGCCTTCACACCTTTAACCTACTCTTGCTTTTAGCCTCCTTTATAGGTGTTGCATTGACTCCATTTTCCCAAAGGAGAAAACAGCACTTGTCTCTATGTTTGCAAGTGATATTAAAACCCTAGCTTAGCTTAAACACACTCTCTCTCAAAGCAACTTGATAACCTAGGTGTCTAACCCCATCCTCGTGCTCATTCTAACTCAACGCTTGTCATCATAGGTCATTAATTTGCTGTTGTTGTAAATATTTTCTACATCCATTAGGGCTTAAGAAAATTGCATATAATTAACGAGTTTAACGACAACTCAAGCATATAATCATCATCTAACATCTTGACAACAATCTACTTAATATTGGGCATAATCTTCATGGTCATATTGTTAGATTAAAGCAAGTTTCCTTGCTGCTGTTATAAAGGTTAGTTACAGCCATTAAGGCTTGGTTAAATTGCTGATAACTCACTTAATGTCATGGTTAAAGAAGGCTGAAATCATTGTTTGACACTTCGACATTATTCTACTTATTAAGGGCCATATTTTGAGAATTTATTTGATAATTTTAAGAGCTGATTTCTTGCTGTTGCTGCAAAATATACTTTGCTGATATAACATTGTCGATTGCTGCAATTTCATTACAACAGCTCTTTTCACTTGATAGTTAGTGCTTCAGGGATTATTTTCACATTGATTAGACTTGATAATTGTTGGGAAACATTGAATACTTCACACATAATCAATTGATCAATTATCTTGTCTTGTCCTTGCTTTTTCCCTTGACCTAGCCTATCTCAACAAGTGACCAATATAGGGGACCATAGACTTGTCCTTAGCCTATAGGATCCCTTGAGGTCACAAGGGAAGCCTCCCTTGTGTTGGATCTCTTTCCATCACTAAAACAAGGGAAGTACTTGCCTAGGTGACAGTGGCAATTACTTCCAATTGTTACGCAAATTTAGCATCTTGTGAAGGCTTTGCACAAGTGCTAGACTCTGTGATAACAAGTCCAAAACAGAATTTCAGATTATGCAAGTATAAGTGAGATCCCTTGAACAAGATGCACCATCATAACCATGAAATTACAGACAAGTAATAGCATGCAACCATGAACAATAAAAGAATAGCCACATATGAAACCATAGATGAAGTAGACAAGGTAGGGCAGCCTTCTTATTGAATGAACAACCAACAATACATCATATCTTTAAATCTGATTTCATCACAAGATCAAGAGAGTCATAATGTTCCACATTTAATCTTCTTCCTTAGCTAAAACAGCCCTTAAATATGGAGTGAACATCCCTAACCAAAAAAGTACAACAACAAACTCTTTCAATTATCCAATGTTACATCAAGAGTTAGAGAGAGTTTCACCTCAACCTTAACGTCCTCTTATTGGAGCAAGACTTCCCTTCTTTAAAGATTATTTCAGCAACAAAAACAATGGCAATCCTTAAGGCTTGCAAAAACCCTAGTCATCCATGAAAGAGAAAAAGAGAGATGGAAAACCTCACATTGAACTTGTCCTTTAAATTCTTCCTCCAAAAAGATCTTCAACTAAGCTTGGAGGGGAACTCCCACTCTTCTACCCATGCCATTTTCAAATGAATCTCTCATCTATTTGTATCCTTCATATCAAACCCTATTTCATAAAATAATAATAAATGGGAGATAGAATCCCTAGAAGTAGGGCGCTCCTCTTTAAAGTGCTTTCAAGGTTTGATTAAATCACAAGTTGACATGTGTCACCTTCTCCTTTGTGGTAGCTTCTACAAATATGTGACACATGGCTCTATCAATTTGTAACGTCTCATTGAACTCCCCTTGAACATGCTTGAATTGTCCCTTTGAGGAGGACATACCTCTTTTAGAGGCTAGAACCTTGATTTAAGCAATAGTTATCATCCTCTTTTACCCTTGGAGTGTAGCGCTCCTCTTTAAGAGACCCCCCTTGACCATTCAAACACTTCTACCACCACATGGCATCGCTTTGAGCTAGGGTGTTCCTCCTCTAACCTATCCCTTTTTCACATGTAATGTTCCAGAGTTCCTCCATGTGGGATGTTTTGCTCCTTTTACTATTTTTCTCCTTTTGCCTTTGAATGCATGCAAAGGGTCCACAATGCCACTTGTCATATTCATAAGCAAATAGTTTTCCTCCAAATACATAGAAAAGGACTCAAACGATGTATCCTTTCCCCCAAATACATCAAAAGGTGAAATATGCCTCCCAATGTGTGGAAACTTCTCCATTAGGGTTTCTTCTAGTGTTCAACATGTTTTAGCCACTTCCTTGAAGAGGACGTTCAACCTTTGATGCTCATTAATGCCTTTCCCTACTCCGTGTCATGCTCTAGAACCCAAATAAGGTAGTGCACTCATCTCCTTAGGTTGTGTTTGACCCTCATCTCACCGTAAACTATGCTCTGGACATCTCCTGGAGTAGGGTATCCATCTTCTATGGCTCCCTTGCTGCTCATATCATCCATCAATGTGGTCCTAGAAAAGCCTCCATCAAGCCACAAGTGATCTCGATTCCTCACATTCTTGTCCTCCCCCCCGATGATGATAAGTGCTCGGGTAAGCCAAAACAAGGCGCATGGCCTCTAACTACCTCCCGTAATCTGTAACTGCCACTAAACTCCAAGGGTCTTCTACTATGTTGGTGGGATAAGAAAGGCCCATGAAAATGCAAAATGAACCATGCATTTTCAAGGTGTAACAACCCCCAAGACATACATTCTTTGCATGGGGAATAAGCCCTTCCCAAGAGGCATGGGGAAATATCAAAAGGACAACTCAAGTCAATTGGGCATTAAATAAAGCAAGGTAGCACCTCTAATGTACAAGTGTCAAGTCAAATCACTCATGCACCCCCTTTCCCCTTCCCCCCTTGTATATAATAGTCCCCTTCTTGCTTCTCATGAAACTTTTTCAATGGATATCAAATTAATGCATTTCCATTAATAAATGTTTTTTCATAACCTAAACACACCACGGAAAACAAAACAACCACACCACAATCCTCGCCCACCACTAGGACTCATATGCATTCACTAGTTGGGCCTTGGCTTTGAGCTCCAAACTAGGAGTATTTACAATGCATTTCACATGTTTACAACACAGGGTCATTATAACTCAGCCCACATGGCTTGACTTCGGTCACATAAACCTAACTCTTGTCCCATAAGCCACATCATACAAATAATACATGGTTTAACGTGTTTTATTCCCAGGGTCAAAACTAGGGTATAACATCATATAACAGGAAACATTTACATTAGTTCAGTTATTGTTGCAACAAGATCAAAATAAGCATTAACAGATACATTCTTAGCTTCACGAATAAGCAAAATCCCCTTAACTTTAGCTTGAGCACTTACCTCATCTAGGGACAACACTTGAAAAGAAGAAACATACTGACAACTCTTTCAAATACATACTTAAAAGTCACAACACAATTTCCATAGTGCATACAATGCCATAGACCAAGGAGGAGATGACTGAATGCACAAAGATGCACAGAAAAAAGGTTCAAGTCAGCCAGGAATGGAAATCCCAATTAGTGTGCATGAAATGTGATGTTTTATTGGCCTCATAACTTTATACAGAAGATTTGTTCCAAAATTCTCACAAATCATAGCAGCTTTATTAATCCATTGTAGAAATCTAGAAGATTTTCCTGGACTTCGAGTCAACAAGACAACTTCAACTTGCTCAAGCAATTTTTGACAGGAGAACTAGAATAATTGAAGAAGTAAAGGAAGCCTAAGCCAAGTATAACAACTTCTAGTTGTTGAAATAATGTAACTGCAAAGTGTATTCTAATTATTATTGTTGCATTATTCATTAGATCAATCCCCTATTGTGGATTGATCATGTCAGCTATTGTAAAAGACCAAATCCCCTTTTGTGGATTGGTCAAAACATAATTGTAATAAGCAGAATAAGAAGTCAGCCCCAGAATATATTAAAGGGAGCCTAGAATATATTAAAGGTGGTTATAACCACCCAGAAGAAGTCGGCCCTGCCAGTGAAGAGACACCTCCACACGTGCCAAATTTGTACAAATAAGGAGGCTAGCACCTCATTTAGACACACACTCACTTGTTCATTGAGAAGCAAGTTTCGGAGCTGCAGTTGGAGAAGAGAGAGAGAGAGAGGCGCATTCTTGGGAGAGGACTTTCTGTATTTGTTTGAGTTATCTCTTGGCATTGTATTGGCTATCTATAATAAGGAAGTTTTGATGGGTTTTCTCCCCCATGAGGGTTTCCCAGGATAAATGATGTGTCTCTTGTGATTGTGTATTTCTCAGTGATCCTATCTTATGTCATTGTTATCTAGTGAAATGCAAAGAACTCTAACAATAGCTTAAACCTTGACATGGTATCAGAGCTAAGCTTAAGAGAGCATCTTTCACAAGAGAAAGTGAAAAACGTCACTATTGTCGTACATGCAAATTAGGGTTTTTTGTTGATGAAGTATTTCAGCCCCAAAACTATCTAGAAAGTGCACCCTTCCTCAAGGATCACTTTGGCATCCTCAACGCAAATTTTCAGTGGCTAGATCTCCCGGAAAGTGAAACCCTAGTTTTCACAAAGTACCAGAAAACCAGAGTACCAGAGTACCAGAAGCACCAAAAAACCAGAGTACCAGAGTACCAGAAGCACCAGAAGCACCAGTCCAGAAATCCGTTGATCAAGTTTGAAGGGGTAAAAGTTGGATTTTCAGAAATCTGACTGCACCAGCTTACTCGCCTCAGCAAAGCGCATCTATCCCCTGGATCAAAATTTCAAAATTCGAAGTTTGAAAAATTAGGGTTTCCTCATAAAACCCTAAGTTGCAGTCTCAGAACCAGTTGCAGTATCAATTGCAGTTGTAGTATCAGTTGCAGTTGCAGCCGTAGTACCCGTTGCAGTCACCCTTGAAGTTCCTAAGAGTTGGTGATCATTACCGCTGCTACCAGATGGTGCCTCTACCTGCAAGTGTCGTCAGAGGTATGTACTCACAGTTAAGCTTTAAAGAGTATTTGCAAGAGAAGGGATCTCTTGCCATAGATCCAGAAGAATCTTAAGATCCAACACATTCAGAGGAATAATGCAACCCGGGTGTGATTATTCTGATATGCATTTATTTGTCATGACATTATTTTGATCAGTGTTGCATGTTGTAGCTATGACCATCATTCTAACCTTTGATCAAATTCTAAGTCAAGGTATTAGATGGATTAAAATTTGAGATCATAGAGTTTATCCTCTAACCCAACCTTCTGTCAAGATAGCATATTGTCTTAGTACAGAAGACAGGTCGAAGAAAGCACTCGTCATCTTGAGTGAAGGAGACTTGGAAGAAAAAGCACACTCATTCTTGAGGACAAGGCTCCAGGTTTGATTAATCAAGTTGATAAGATTCAAAGGTACACATGACAAGTTGATGACTACCCCTTTACAAGTAATCACTATAGTTGAGATAACAGTCTTTGTAAAGTATTATACTTGGTAGCATGTGAGCATATAGAGGTAAATACTTAATGTAATCATTTGCCTGATACAACTAACACCTCCTCTAGGAGAAACCTCGTGTGTTAGTTCCAAATTGCCATGGAGGAATGGTTGATCACAAGACTATAAGAGTGTTGACCTCATCTTATATTGTATTCCTTACTTTTGATCTTTGCTTCAGACAAGCCACGAGAGATAGCTCTAAAGGAGCTACTGTGATGATTATTCATGCTATTGTTTTATCTACTATTATCAAAAGGATATTATTGTTGCTTGTTGTTTTGTTGACCTTGTTTCAAGTCACAGGTGATAACCCTAAGGAAGCTATAGTGAAGGTTGCAGAAGGCAACGTATTAAATGAGACATGAAGCAGACTATGTGCATGACCATATACACTCATGTACCAAAGAAGATGAAGAAGAAGCTATCTCTTGAGATTCAGAGTATCTCATATGAAGATTAATCGTTTGAAGCCTGACTCGGTCTTTCATATTTAGACTTGGTATGCAACACCAAGTATACCTTGTAAGAGTTGATGAGGTCCTTGTAGACTCAGAAGAAATAGAGAGTAAGCCTGATCTCAGAAAGGATCATATGAAGAGACAACTTCCAGGACTTGAAGACAGATGTCATGAGAAGACTAGATCATAGCTTCAAAAACTTCTAGAAGATATGAAACCACCTAGAAAGATTCCCTTGTTTCAGTGACAAAGAAGGAAGCCAGTCAGAAAGACTAGGATATGGATTCTTCCGTGAGACTAGAAGAAAGGTCAGTATTGACTTTCAATATTGATCTATACAGATCAAACCTGTTGCAGATGTACAAATCCTAATGTATGTCCAGAGGATTCTCCCAACAAAGTAGAGAAGACTATGACGAGATACTTATGAAGACAACCAGAACAATCATGATTCATATATAGTATGAGATGTAGGGGGAGCAATCCCCATATTTAAAAATTGAATGGCAGTTGGTGCAGTACATTAGTTGGATCATGGAGACATGACTATGATAGCATTACCCCCATGAAAGAAGAAGAGCTATCCTCAGTATCATTTATTGAGCCACCCTCAGTCTCAGATGAAACTGTTACCGTGATAAAATAAGAGGAGTTACACTCAGATTTTAGCAGCCACAGTGAGAATGAAGTAGTTATTCTCAACCTCAGAGCAGTTGCAGGTGCAGAATCCCAGATTTCAGAAGGAACAATTGCAGAGAGAGTAGAGGGCATACTACCAAACAGTGAGACAGATAGTGCCTTGCAGAAAGCACATAGAGCTAGCACATGATTGTGCAGATTGAGTTGTAGCTGAGAAAGTGTACCAGATTGGTACAATGTAATGAGAAAAATTGATTTGAAGATTGAAGATAGAAAGACTCATGTCTTCCAGTTGAAGAAGGATCTGTACGTGTTGAAGCAAGCTCCTAGAGCTTGATATGGCAGAATTGACAGTTTCCTGACGAGCTTGGGCTTTACCAAGAGTAAAGCAGATTCTAACCTCTACTTCAAGGTTATGAATGATGAGCCGGTGATATTGTTGTTGTATGTGGATGACTTATTCTTAACTGGAGAAGAAAAACTCATCACCGAATGAAAGAAGAAGCTCGCTTCAGAATTTGAGATGAAAGACCTGTTGAAATAATGTAACTGCGAAGAGCATTCTTATTATTTTGTTATTGGATTAAATCCCCATTGTGGATTAATCATGTCATTATTATTATTTTTATTGTTAGGTTAATCCCCATTGAGGATTAACTAAGTCGGTAATTG
>ML783662.1:12167-38501 GCA_009831015.1 Picea engelmannii
CGATTCTTAGTTGCATTTTCATGTTACAATGCATTGTTTACATTTTATATTTGAAAAAGGAAAAGATCTTAGTATATGTTTTTATTTTTCTTCTCATCTTGAAAATAATTTAAAAGGAAAATAATACTTTTTGTTTTCTTCCTTTACTTTTCTCACATTGATGACAAAATTGCATTGTGCATTGTTGCATCGAAAAGAGAAAAGTTTGCATTTTAAGTTTTAGAAGGATTGTTCATGCATTTTTCTTGAAACTCTTTTTCATTTGTAGAATTAGTGTAAAATATTATTTGTCAGTGTTCTAATTAGTTTCTTTTTTACAAGAGTCTCAAACAACATCAGTTGCACTTTCATTCCTTGAGTAAGAAAAGCCCCTAAAATGAATGCACTAATCTAAAATATATTAGTAACACTTTTTCTATGGTTCACCAATAACTTAGGATAGGGTCTTGGATTAGGTGTGGGGAGGTAAAATATCCAAGGCCAACAAAACTTAACTTAGGTGTATGTGCTAGGGTGTGAAAAATCCACCTTTTAATTACTCAATCCAGGAAGCTCCTCTAACACAGGAGTCAAACACGAGGTCGCATGGAGAACGGTGATGGAGATATCCACTCCCAATCCCGACAAAGGCTTTGGGATAGTGTGTATTGGGGATGAATCTTGTAGCATTACTAGCTCGACTTGTGTCAAACCTCAGAGACACTTGGATCCATCCAAGGTACTCTAAGAGTGATTATGGACCTGTTATGTTTCAAGCCTCAGGAGGAGATTTGGGCTTAGTTACATTGTCTATACACTCACCCGATTGTCGATTGTACCCCCTGGTTGTTTATTACAAGTTGGTGACGTAGTTTAAATTATATAGGTTGACACACAGGCGACTGGGAGGGGTGCATCACGGTACCTAAGGAAAAATTTGTACCCTCTAGGTGACACCCAAAGGGACCATCAGTCAAAGGTTTGGGTAACTACTTCTCATGGAAATTCATTTACCTTTGTGAATGATTTCGATGATCATGACTTCATCTTCCTGGGTCAGAAGCATTCAGAAGGGTAGTTTTTTTTTGTATCTTTTTAGGCTTTTCTTCTTAGTGGTGTGATTTTTGATCCCTGGTTTGCATAGCATGTTAATCAATGATTTATTTGGACTCAGGACTTTATCCACCTGGGAAGAAAATTTGGAAAAGTTGTTTGTTTGCAATGTTTATCTTAGGGATTTTTATTGCAGTGTTGCTTTGTGTAGTTGGCCTTAGGTTGTTTCAATGTCAACACTTTTGGATCATTGATTCAAGGTTCTTGACCAACCGCTCTGTTGGTTGGGAAGGAACCCTGGTATTTCTCTTGGAAGTGTTGAGCCACCTCCTAGGCATGGGTTTTTATACCACTGGTTCACTAGATTTAGTGTGTGAGACTTTTACAGACTTGACCGATCTCGCAAGGGAGGAACATGTGCATAAAATATTCATGGCCAAAGTTATTGACGATACCAACCAAGGATCCCCTTCGCAAGGGGATTATTGTTCTTTTCCTTTCTTTGGAAAAGTTGGTGTCACTTCGACGACCACTTTGAACATTCCTGGGTTGAATGTGAGACTATCGGCTTGTTTGGGTACCATTCCAAATGTCCTGAATGCTCTTGATGTGTAACATCCCAAGATTGAGCCCCAGTTGTAAATGTGAATATTTTTTATAGGCTGGTGAGTGTTATCGGACTAATCGGTAGGTGCAGAAACTAACATATCTCCCTAGATCCACCTAGATCTAGAACAAAACAGGACAGGACACGGCTCTTTCCCTAAGTTGTAATCATTGAATCTGCTAATAGGAAGGAATAAGTGGCATACCTTTATATCACTTCCTTAGGTCTCTGTTGTACCCACTTCGCTCTGGTGCTCTCATGAGGTAAAGTCCAAGACAACACAAACCAACCGAAGTGAAGATAGAAAAATGTATTCAACGTCAACTTATGCATATGATCAAGGAATTACACAATAAAGTGAGAGTGACTTTATGGGAAAGGGACATGCCATTGTATCATATTAATTGAAAGTAGAAGATACAACCTGATCGCCTTGATGTTGCAAGCTTCCTTTCAGTGACCCTTGGTTCCAACACACACACTTGCTCTATACTTACATGAAGAAGATCCAATTCCTCTTGATAGACCAACTAGAGTCTTCAAGCTTTTGTCCAAGCAGGGTTCTTCACACAATTCTTTCACCAATTATTCATTTAATCTTGCTTAACCTTTTCCATGAGAAACCTTTCAATATATAGGAGAAGGAGAGATGGTTACATGGATGAGGATGATCCCATCAAATATGAAAAGTCAGTAAAATGAAAACCATATGAATTCCAACTCATTTTCTAGAAGATTCCCTTCTAGAACCCTCAAGACCTCTTCTCCTTTCCAAGCTTAAAAATAGGTTCGCACCCTGTGTATGGAGCAAACTGCGAGAAGTTCGCACCCTAAGTGAGGGTGGCCTGTGAGAATGAAGGATTCTCACACCATAGGCCATAGGCAGCCTGCAAACTCACTTTAAAAATATGTTTTTTGGAGGGAGACAAGAGTCACTTTTCTCAGGAAAAAAATCCTTGTTGGGAGCCTTAATACACCATTGTTAAGACATCACCAGAGTGACCAAAATCATGTGTAATAGAATGCCCCCCAAAGTATGAGGCCAGAATCTGTGACATCTGAAATACTTTGTAAACTGCGTGTGTGTGTCAGAAACCAGGAGTGCACCTAATCAGAAACCTGCAAACAACCAAGCATCTGCAGAATATAATACCAGTTCTGAGGTAGGCATTCCCATACTCAGATCACAAATGGATGACATCATGAATGTAGGTCATGGCCACCAATCATACACCGTGGATCCATGCCGTCAAAAATACTGTATAGCCACCAGGAATACATTATGGATCCATGCAAGAAGACTCAAACTAAGACGACATAGCCATGTGACATACAAAGTGGATCTATGTGTTAGTAAATCATACATATTCCATCGCAGCCTGGATCAAAAAGATGAGACCCAGGGTCTTCAATCCCGTCACCTGAAAGTAAGAATCTAGCCATGTGATTACATGTGATGAAGTCTAACATGGTAGAAACCACTTGATTACCGGTCATTGATGAAACCATTAACAAGTGCGAGGGAAATCACCATTAATGTCAATGACTCCCAAGGTATACTAGTACAATCCAATGAATGTGAATAAATGAGCTGAGGTTGAACATTCAATGGAATCTCTTGATCAAGGGTCAATGATGAAAACCCATTGTCAAAAGCGAGGAAACCTACTATTGAGGCATGCAAGTCCCAAGGTAACAAATAATTTCTAAGTCTTGTTTCTGGATAATGAGTTGGAGTCGACGGAACAAGACTCGTCACAGGAGGGCCTTGATGTATCCCCCATCAATGAAATGAAATAAGTAACAGATTTTGAAGGTGAAACAGAGTATGAATATAGGTCGGAACGGACATAGGGAAGGTCGACACGGTAAGAATGGACAACTACAGATGGTCGACTCAATAGAGGGTTTGGATGAACTTCTCTTGAACATATGAATGAAACGACCAAGGACTTGGCAACACTGACTCAGAGATGACTCAGGATATGACCTTGTAGCAAGTCGAATGAGAGACAAATGGATTTCCCAAACCGGCTTCAGATATTGAATAGGGGGTGTCATGTTCAAGAGCGACACTTACTGCCAAAAATATGAATACGGAAACACATCCCTTTCCCAAATTTTCCCCCACCATTTCTGGTGAGTACCTCTTTATTTTTACGCAATCTTGAGGAGGATAACATATGCTAGTTGATGTAAGATCATCCTTCAGACGAGTCCCTCAGAGTATGTTTAACAAAATCTAGGAAGGAGTGGGTCGGTCCCATTATGGGTCTTTCGATGTTTGTTTAACGAGTCCAAAGATAGAAAACTCAAGGGTTTTTCATGTTTTGAGAGTCTAAAAAACACTTAAAGAGAACTCTCTCAGTTCCTTTTTCGTAAAATAGTTCAATAGGACCAAAAAACTGATAAACTATCGCCCATCGAACGTTTTGTTCAGATACTTTTACGAGCATGAACAGAAGAAGGTCGCTCGGTAATCTTTTCATTTTTATGGAGTGTGAAAAGAGCTTAAAGGATACTCCTTTGTTTTCGTCGTTTTCTTGTTACCATGACAAGTACGAAAAGACAAGAAAAGTATACTTGGTTACGTTCTCATGTTTTTTTTAGCACGAGAATGAACAAAGACTAAGCTCGAAGTTTTTCTAAAAACTATAAAAAGCAATCGTACATGCAACAAAAAAAGAAAAAACATCCGTACTCTTTCGTGTGGACTTCAAAGTCATTATATCTGCAAAAGGTCACACTCATAGGGCTATTAGGCATTAGGTTTGATGAACAAAACAATATAAAAATCAACAAAAAGGGTAGAAAGTGAATAAATATAGGTAAAAAGGGCTTTTACCATTTTCATTGTGATTTTGCCAAGACCTTTGCCCAAAACAACACTTTTTACCTAAAATTTCATTGCTTGATCGCGGGAGGCACAGGAAACCATTTGGTGAACCGTCTCTGTCAACGAGGTAAGCCCTTGATATTCTACCTTTTCCATGGTTTATTTTTTGTTTTCATTGGCAATTTTCAAGGTTTTGGGTTTGTTTTAGGGCCAAAACTTGCGCCCGAGCATTCTTGCAGGCTAACCATACGGGACCTGCGAGAATGCATGATTCTCGCAGGCGGCCTTAAGGGCACTTGTGAGAATATTTCACTGTGCTAAAGGGGCACCTGCGAGGACCGAAAAATGAAATTTCAACATGATTTTCGCTCAATAAAAAATATGCCAAGGTTTGAAATGAGTTGCTGACTCTTCTCTTATGGTTGTTGTGCAGGAATTTGACCATCATGATGTTGGAGTGGCGAGAAAGAGAACATAAGGAGGAGGATGCCATTGTCGGGAATGACTCGAGCACTGCTTCTGCCCTCCGAGACTGTGGGCTCTTGAAATTCTTTCGGATTCCGGGCATGAGGGCCCAAATCAGGTTGTTGGAGTACCTAGTTCATATGTGGGATGTGGACCAACAGTTGTTTCACGTGGGAGTCCACACCTTGACCCTAGATATCGAGGATATCTACTTTCTGATAGGGTTATCACAGTGTGGGTACCACAGTGGCTTGACCGGTAACCGAGTTGGAAAAATCCCGATGAGTGAGTATTGTCGCCAGTACTGTGTCCCAGAGGCAGAAAGAAGCAAAGGCAAGGTGGCTAGTTGTGGGGTCCAAGATTTGACCCTGCAAACCATCTTGTTCACTATAGCACGCATTGCAGGGAGTGCAGCTCCACACATGGATCTCCAGAGCTACTTCCAATATGCTATAGAGTGCACAGAGTTGTGAGTCTTCAACTGGTTGGATGTAGTTCTCCGCAGTATGAAGAGGAAATTGATGAAATGCAGGAAGGGCAACCTGAAGAAGTTCGGGTATGGATCACTTTTGGTGTCCTTCTTTCTTGAGAGGGTCCCATTACTGATATTATAGGTTGAGTGGGGTTTACCGGCCCCACAGGATCCAAGGATGTTGAGGTGGTGCAACCTCATGGCCCGACACATAGCTGGGGCTATCATCAAATACAATGATTCATTCTTTGACTGGTTACAACCACAAATGCTGATGGTTGATGACTATGCCTACGCCGGATTGGACTTCCGAGGGGATCCGGATTTAGCCCTACCTGAGGATGCTCAGTGGGGTGACCTAGGTAAGAAGTACACATTTTTTTCTTTTAAATGTTTTTGTGATTTTTATCATATAAAATGTTTTTGTGTTTGTCCATGAACTGATCAAAAATCTCTTTTTGATCACATAGATGTGGGGCCATATTGACCTCCAGGAACATCTCCTATTCAGGGACGAGGAGAGGCGACTCTAGTGGTGCGATGGGATGCTGAAGACTATGAGGTAGTGGAACAAAACTTGGAGGGGTTGATTGTTGATATTCCAGACATGACTATCGGAGAGATCCCTCAGTGTTATCAGTGCCATACTGTGGGCGTGTCAGAGTCTATTAGTCGAATTCTTCGTAGGGTGGCCCGGGCAGTTGTGTGTTATCGTGAGCATTACCCATGATGCTATTGTGTAGAAGCTATGAGCTTCATTTTTGAGATTTTGGTCCTTGGATAGAAACTTTTTGTAAAAAACTTTTGATCGTTATATACATATATACAGATTCTACCGGTTAATCTTGTGTTGTGTGATACATGTGATGTGCTTGGTTTATAAATGGCCCAGATGTATGTCTAATACATAGTTAGATAATGCATCAGTTAATGTATTTAGATATCTAGGAATGTGATGATACTCAATATAATCAAAACCAAGAGGCGAATTTGTAAATATACCTGTAATAAAGTTGGACTTCGAATAACATAGACATTACTTAACTATAGTACTACTAGCTTCAAATCGAGTCATACAACCAAGTGACAGATACCGAGGGAAATAGCATCAATCAACAATTCTATAACGGCGCTATACTCTGCAATATTATTGGTCACACGACCGAGACACACACCTCGTAGAGTGATAAGTTCGTTCGTAGGGGCGTAAATTTCCTAAGCAGCAGAAGAAAGGTTCTGAGTACTACGGATAGCGCCATTAGTGAAGCCAATGTGGGGTAGAGAAGACTCCAACATCTAGAAACCAAACACAATGTAACATAAGGGCAGAGACCAGATAAAGAAAAAGCATACTACAGTAACACACAAGAAGTATGATACAATAAAATACAAGTACTCATGCACAGGTGATCTTAGGCATAGTACTTCTTTAAGTACAACCCATTTCTGGGTTCACTCAAAGGGATACCATCATAATATACTAACTCATAAGCTCCTTTCTCCAAAACTCGTCTAACGATATAAGGACCTCGCCACATAGCTTCAAATTTTCCAGCTCCCAGCATATCCCTATCTTGTTCGTAAAGGAGAACCAGATCACCTTCGGAGAAAACGTGAGGCTTGACATGTTTGTCGCATTGGGCTTTGACATGTTTCTTTTGAGCTTCTATGACTAGGGTGGCGTCGCGACGAGTTTCATCTAATCGCATGAGATACAACAGACGTTCTTCTTTGGTAGAAGTGTTTGGTAGGAGTTCGACGGCTAGTTTTAGGGAGGGTATCTCACATTCAATCGGCAGGATGGATTCTAGACCATAGACTAACCGGAATGGTGTAAACCCGGTAGAAGACATAACGGATGTCCAGTAAGCCCACAATGATGAAAAAAACATCGTGTGCCAACTTATTTTGTGAATCCCTATCATTCATCGAAGCATGGTAATGAGGACTTTGTTAATTTCTTCGACTTGGTCGTTGGCTTGTGGGTAATAAGGTGTTGAGTTTTCATGGTGAAGACCCAACTTTTCAGTGAGTTTGGACATCATGAAGTTTCTAAAGTGGATACCGTGATCGGTGATGATAGCCTGAGGAAAACCAAAACGAGCTATGATGTGATTGAATATGAATAATGCCACAGTCTTTCCGGTGTTGTCAAATGTCGGCATCGCCTCAGCCCATTTCGTAAAATAGTCTACGGCTACAATAATGTATCCATGCCCCCTGGTCGAGTGAGGGTGACATGTCATGAAATTGATACCCCATTTGGCAAAAGGAACAACGGAGACCACAGGGTGAAGAGGAGTGGGATGTGATCGTATTTTATGGTTGTAGGTCTGGAAAGCGTGGCATTTTTGGATGACAATTATACAATCATTAAATAAAGAAGGCCAAAAATACCCATCTCGCAATATCTTCTGGGCAGTAGCATACCCAGACATATGACCACCACAGGCTCCAGAATGGAAGTCATTTAGGGCTTTCTTATCTTTGTCAAATGTGAAGCAGCATTGAAAAACTGAGTTAATCCCACGACAACAAATAGTATCACTAAGGATAATATACTGACAGGCTTTGTAGCATATTCGATGGTCGTCAGTACTAGACAAATTGGGCCAGAAAGTTTGGGTTTGGATATATATGATGATATCTCTGTACCAAAGATCATCGGAACTAATCAGAAAAAGGGATTCATCAGGTAATGAATCGGCTGCTACATTTTCCGCCTCAGATTAGGGAAAGTCGCATATCAACTCGGCAAACACTAAGGATTTATTGGACTTAGCGTGTTTGAATTCTAAGTAAAACTCTTGGAGTATCACAATTCATTTAGAGTATTTCCCCCCTAGCAGTTGACGTGTGAGAATGTGTTGCATAGGGTTGCAGTTAGAAATTACCGTAGTCTTGCGAGAGAGGATATAGTTCCGGAAACGTTGAATTGCTTGGATGAATGCCAAGGCTAGTTTTTCGACATGTAAATACTTGGTTTTGATAGGCGTTAGAGTTCAACTCAAGTAATAGATGACATGTTCATCATGAGAATCATCCTCCTGGATGAGAACCATAGCAATAGTGTAATCTGAGGCTGCAAGGTAGAGGAAATAATCACGGCTGTAATCCAGTGGTAAGAGAAGTGGAGTACGTGTCAGGGATAGTTTCAAAGCTTCGAAAGCTTTGTTGGTGATGGTATCCCATATGAACTTGGACCCCTTTTTGAGTAGTCGCATAAATCCAAGAGTTAGCTCGGCATAGTTCAGGATGAAACGACGAAGAAAGTTTGCTTTCCCTTGCAAACTTTGTAACTAGCGAAGCGAAGAAGGAGGAGGGAGATTGAGAATCGCCTCGACCTTCAAAGGATCTACCTTGATCCCTTGACGTGAAACAATAAGCCTAGAAGCCGGCTAGATTCTATGCAGAAAACACAATTGTGAGGATTCAAGCATATATGGTAAAACCGACATCGGAGGAAAATGGCTCGGAGGTGTATTGGATGATCGAAATGGCGCATGGAATGAGCGGGTAAGTCATCGAGATAGGGCTACACGATGTGCTTGATATCATGGAAGGCATAAGACATAGTGCGCTGGAAAGTTGTGCCAGTGTTTTTTAGACCGAAAGGAAGTTTCTGATAGGCAAAAGTGCCCCAAGGACAAATAAAAGCGGTTTTGTGTTGATCCTCGGGAACAATATTGATTTGATTATATCCGGAGAAACCATCCATCATAAAGAAGATTTCACTTCCGGCACAATCGTCGACAATCTGGTTGACGAAGGGGATAGGAAAGTTGTCTTTAGGACATGCTTTGTTAATATCCCTATAATCAACGCACACGCAGATTGTGCCTTGTTTCTTGTCGATTGGGACAATATTGGAAACCCAGTCAGTGAGAGCCACTAGGTAAATAAAGTCGGCTTTGAGAAGTTTCTCGACTTCAAGCTTGATAGCGGTCGCTTTACGTGGGTGGACCGGACCAGGGCATTTCTGGATGGGTTTAGCATCTGGGTATGTCTTGATCTCATGTATCATAATGTCGGGGTCAATACCCGACATTTATTCATAGCTCCAGGCGAATACGTCAAGAAATTCTTTGAAAAGTGACTTGTAGGTGATGATTTCGTCAGGGGAACATGAAGCTCCGATATGCACATTTTCAACAATTCCAGGTTTTATGGATATGTCGAGGGGAATGGTGGGTGAGATATTGATTAAGTTCCCTTCAGAAAACACATTGTGTGTAGACTCGAGAATAGTGGAAATGATGACAATGGTCGACGGGGTCGAGACCTGTTGATAGCTCTCGATGGTGTGTTGCTCCAGGAAGAGGATGGAACAATGATTTCCATCGTCCCAGGGGGTGTCTTCCATAACAGACATAATCATCTCGTCCGTGGGAAAAATGATGCGGAACGGATATGGGGATAAATCACCAAGAGAGGGGGTAGAAGGAGTTGTCGATTGAATGGCCTAAAAGGTGGATTCGACCGGACTCAATGGCATTTCATCGTCGTAACGAAGATGATCGTCGGGGTTGGGTACCATCCATGGGTCGTGAGACGCAGGGGTTCTATGAATAGAGGTGGAGATCATGTTTATTGAAGCGATAGACGGATGTGAAACATCGGGTGGTGGGATGGGGAAGGTACCCATTAATGAGGAGTCTTTAGGAAGACCCACACCGATGTTCTCATATCCGAGGGGGGTTTTGGCAAGGAACGGTACGTTGCCAGTATGCGCATATGAGTTAAAGAAGGCTAATTGGTCGACGGTAATTACCTTTCCTTGATGTGGGAAACGTACAACATGAAAAAGAGTCGACACAACTGCATGCATGGAATCAATCCAGCTACAGCCAAGTAGAAGGTTGTAATTGAGAGGAGCGTCAAAGACTTCCACTACCGTTTTTCCTTCTAACGTAATTGGCAACAAAGGGAGGACACCATAAGGCTTAAAACCAAAGCCATTAAAGGATTTGAGTGTGTTGTGGGATTTAGTCAAAGGAGGAGAGTCGATGGCTTTCCAACATGTAATAGACATGACACACGTCGAGGCACCCTCGTCGATAACAGTTCTACAAATATTTTTGTCGGAGACAATAACTTGTATTTGGAATGCCAGTTGAGGGGGTAACCTTGGAATGTGATCTTCCAAGTCAAAAATTATTAAATTCATATCCATAGGGTCGATTCCACTTATAGCTTTCAACAGTTCCTTCCGTTGTATAGGACAAATTTTAAGGACTTCAGAGGCTGACATAGCGGATGGTGCTTGGACCAGATCTTCAACAATACTATAGTTCTGGGTAGCACAGGCATGAGGATTGAACGCCAATTTTTGAATGACGCCCTTTGGAGGAGGACAAAGAACTATTTCAAGGCTCAGTCATTCGATATGAAGAGGACCATTGGTAGGTGGAGTCGTGGGATATGGTTGGACCAATGAAGGAGATATATAATCAACCTTCTCTTTAGAGGAGGAATAATCTTTGGCTCGAGTGTTAAGTGTGATGTCATTTTGCTTTGAATCTCCTATACACATTAAGACATAGGATGTATTGGAGGGGGAGGGTTGGTCGTGAATGACCAATTGGGAATGTTGTTGAGAAGGGAAGGGTTGTGACAATACGGATGGAGTGGGTGGTTTCATGGTCCCTTGAAGGAACTTAGTAACCTCGACTCGTCATGGACAATCCTTAGTGTAGTGATCATCACCATAGATAAGACAAGAGTATCGGGGTTTTCACTTATCCCTATCATCAACAGGTGGTGTTTTGGTTCTCTCTTCTTGTGAATTATTTTTTTCCTCCTTATTCTTACCCTTTCCTTTTCTGGATTTGTTTTTACTGGCAAGGGTAGATTGAAGAGCATTTACCTTAGAAGTCTTGCCGGTGGAGGGGTAAGATATGAAGCATTTTGAACATTAGAATAAATGGGTTTGGGGTTGTTTCTAGAGGTTTGGACGAAATGTGGTTGGGCATGGAAAGTGTCAATCACACCGTCGGCCGCATGAGAAGCAACGGGAGTAGTTGAAGTGGAGGAAATAGAAGGACGAGGCGCATCAGGGAGTAAGTCGTAAAGAGTACCCGTTTGTGAGTAAACAAGGTCAAGGTATTGAGAACGACTAATGGATTTTTCTTCTGTGACAACTCCACCCATGGTGATGTCACGATCGATGTTGTTCACAAATGACTTCGTGAACCACTCTGCCAGCAACTGATCAGGAAGTTCGAGTTTGATGAGACGTCATCTCCATCGCTGCTCGTGAATGTGATCGGAGATATGAGTGGCTTTGGTTTGTTTGAAAGAACTCAAAATCTCGGTCCCCGTTTCATAGTGGATCGGTAACTGGTAGTGGGTGTGGAAATCCATAGCGAGGGTGTTGAAGTCGGCGAAGAAACCTCGTGGTAATTCGATATACCACTTCGTGGCAGAACCAGTGAGAGTTCATTGGAAAATGCATAAACGAATAGAGTCATCCATCAAGGAGTTGGATGAGCACCAAAGGTGAAAATTCATGACATGATTGTTTGGGTCCTCTCTCAGTTTACCATCAAATTTAAGGATGTCAGATGGTAGTTTAGCTGGTATAGCAGGCCATTGGGGAGAGTGATGGATCAGATCATTTAAAATCTTCGACAAATTCAGGAGGTCTAGGGTGGATAAGAAAGGTAACTGTCTATTCACATGTGGGTATTGGTGACTTTGGGGGGGGATTCCCATCGGCAAACCAGTGGGACCGTAAGAAGTTTGCATATAATGCGAAGATCTAGGCAGATTCGGTAGTGGTTTTGGAGGCAAGTAACTCATAGGGTTGTACCCTTGAATGGGGGTGTGGAGTTGAGCATTCGAGCCCCAAATAGGATTAGACATACCTGGATAGGGTTGGTCGGTACTAGGGGGTATGAAGGAGCTAGCCGGAAGTTGTTTCCCCCCAGTCAAATGAGGATTATGTTGTATAGGGTTGGTCGGTACTAGGGGGTATGAAGGAGCTAGCCGAAAGTTGTTGCCCCCCAGTCAAATGAGGATTATGTTGTATAAGATGATTCCAATACTGGGCCAAACATGGAGGTATGTTTTGTCCATAGGGTGGGGTCGGTGGGGGTTATCTTTCAATCAGGGGTTGTGTTCCAATTGGGATTTTCCCTGCAAGAGGGGGTTGAGTTGGGCCTCCTTGGCGAAATTGTCCACCAACAGGAATCTGGTAATTTGGTGTGAATGACGGGATGGTGCTACTATGATCAGTGCCTCTGATAGAGGATGGAAGAGGTCCTCTGAAAGGAGGCAGAGGAAGGGTTGGAATGAAACCAGGAGGAAAGTGCCCAGAAGGAGTGGGACCACCAGGAGTTCTGGATGTGATTTGCGTAGGAGTGGGAATAGAGGAATTCAACACACGATATCCAGGTGGAAGTGTAGGGGTGACTCTCGATGAAAGTGGTGTGTCAATGAGGGCTTGGCTAGTCGTGGTAATCCTGGTGTGAAGACTCGGAGTATCTATGTAATGGACCATTTTTAAAGGGAGAGTCAAGATGTGGTTAGCTCGCGGAGCTTCTGTACCAGGAAAATAATAAGCATTAGTAAAAGGTACCGCGTATGGATCAGATGTTTCGAGTAGTGTAGGTGAGATGATGATATCAATGCCTGTTCCTAAGCCAAACAGATCCCATCTAAAAATGCCAGTAGTCCAAAAAGGATCTTGACCTTCAGGTCCTAAGAAAGGTCCATTTGGTGATCCAGAAGACATAACAACCAAGTCTCCGAAAGAATTCACTCGCATAATACGTCTCTCGGAGTCGATATGAAGACGAAATTCCTCTCGAGAATTGGTAATTCAGAACCATTCTAGAGAGTCAGTTCTTTCCACTTGTGGAGTGGTAATGTCTTGGACTTCACTCTATTGAGGAGAGCCCTCCGATGAGTTGGTAGGCAAGGGTTGAGAACCTTCCAGATTTTCTGGGGGTAATCCTTGCATTCTACGTGAACAACATGGAGGGTCAATTGTAATCGAGTTGAAAACTTACGAAGAAAATTCTATGGTCAACTTGGGTAAACAAACAACATGCGCTAGTAAAAATCTAGGAAGCAAAACCAAGCAAACAAGACCTTCTAATTCCGAAGTCACTAGTTGGTGATGAAATCCAACGTCGCAACAATGAGATGAGAAGGGGCTGGGCAAGGGTGGAAAAGTTACGTTGACGACCTGCTTAACGGACTTACACCCTGGTGCAAGCTCCCACACATAATCGTGGGTATACCCTCCAAGGAGCCTGAGTGAGTTTGGCCAACGTCAATTCCAGGTACTGTGAAGACTTACCCCTTCACAGTCACCTTGTGTAAGACCCTAAGAAGATAGGCCACTAAGGTTACCACCAACAACAATAAATCTTGGGGGCACAGTCGATAGTCCAATCCACACGCAAGGGCAGGGTATCTAGCTTGAAATCATATTGAGAGGCTTCCACTCATCATTGTGGGTATACCTTCAAGTGACCCTCATAATACATGCAATCTCTACACCGATATCAACAAAGCAGGGTGAGTAACTCTGTCAATATCAATGCGACCTCAGGTTTGACCCTTGTGTGAGAAGGGCTTCCCAGGACAAAATGTTGCAAATGGAATTTAACACTCCTTACCACAAGATGCTATTGTGTGTTTTGTGCTTTGGAGAGTGTATCTCTCTACTGATTCCAAAGCTCTAGCCTAGCTAATGTTGGTGTAATAGAGTCCTAGAAAAGGGTTACTATTTAAATTTTAAAAATTGCACAATATTATTAAAGACTGTTGTTACTCAAAGGAGACGGAAATGAGACCGATGTTGTGTGAGACTCTGACCCAACAATGCATAGATAGGAATGAAAGATGCCACTTTTCTGTTCGATGAATCCTATTTACAGGAGGGAAAGAGGAGTTTTTTGTAACAATCTTGAACTACGATATACAATCTTCTTTGAAATGCAATATCAACAAATCATGAACAATGCCAATTCTTTATTCGTCCTATTTCAACAATTGAATGCCAATATTTTCCAAATAAAAAATTGATTTAAAAAGAAAAATGTTTTTGAATTTTCAATAGAAACCACACAACAGTGGTGGAACTAAGAAAAACCAACAACTAATGAAAAGAAATATACAACAAAACCCAAACCAATCTTTCAATGAAGACAAAAATAACAAGTAGACAAGCCTAGTCTTTTCAAATGAATGAGGGAAACAATTTTCCAAGTAATGAGCAATTGAGAAAGAAAATTAATCCCAACTTTTAAACCAATCACCAGCTCCCAACCAAACAAGCACTCGAATTTCAGGACCAGAGATTATATCCTTGTTAAGAAAAGGTCAAGAGATAACAGTTGAGAAAAAATGAACAAGAATAGATTTCGATTTCTGAAGACTAATCATTCACAAAATTTGAAGTCAAGAAACAATCAATCAGTGGCCCAAGAAGTTCTTTTCAGACACACATACAAATCTGGTCATCGGAGCATACAAAAAACCTTAATCTCAAAATTTTGCAAATGGGTTCGCAGAGAGGCAGTGGTGTACAGTGCGAGAATGAATCATTCTCGCAGGCTGGTCACAAGCAGAGTGCGAGAGGTTCGCACTAGACTGGAAAGCAGGGTGCGAACTCTAGGGGTTCTCGTAGGATACCGAAGGGTTCAATGCAAGAATGACTGAAACTAAGAAAAAATTGGAAAAAAGACAAAAAATTTGAAGGAACCTCTGGACCCAGAGAGTCTGTCAGGGTCTCCTCAAGACTCAGAGATTGATAGAAATGAAAAAATGGTAAGGTAAGAGAAAATGGCCAAGGAAAAACACCAAAAACCAATAAAAAATGGGTTTCATCCCCAGTGGAGTCGCCAATTTTGTTATCGGACTAATCGGTAGGTGCGAACACTAATAGATCTCCCTAGATCCACCTAGATCTAGAACAAAACAGGACAGGACACGACTCTTTCCCTAAGTTGTAATCATTGAATCTGCTAATAGGAAGGAATAAGTGACATACCTTTATATCGCTTCCTTAGGTATCTCTTGTTCCCGCTTCACTTCGGTTCTTTCGTGAGGTCAAGTCCAAGACAACACAAAACAACCGAAGTGAATATAGAAAAATGTATTCAACGTCAACTTATGCATATGATCAAGGAATTACACAATAAAGTAAGAGTGACTTTATGGGAAAGGGACATGCCACTGTATCATATTAATTGAAAGTAGAAGATAAAACCTAATTGCCTTGATGTTGCAAGATTCCTTTCAATGACTGTTGGTTCCAACACACACACTTGCTCTATACTTGCATGAAGAAGATCCAATTCCTCTTGATAGCCAACTAGAGTCTTCAAGCTTCTATCCAAGCAGGGTTCTTCACACAATTCTTTCACTAATTCTTCATTTAATCTTGCTTAACCTTTTCCATTAGAAACCTTTCAATATATATAGGAGAAGGAGAGATGGTTACATGGATGAGGATGATCCCATCAAATCTAAGAAGTCATTAAAATGACAACCATACGAATGCCAACTCATTTTCTAGAATATTCCCTTCTAGAACCCTTGAGACCTCTTCTCCTTTCCAAGCTTAAAAACAGGTTCGCACCCTGTGTATGGAGCAGACTGCGAGAAGTTCGCACCCTAAGTGAGGGTGGCCTACGATAATGAAGGATTCTCGCACCCTAGGCCATAGGCATCTTGCGAACTCACTTTAAAAATATGTTTTTTGGAAGGAGACAAGAGTCACTTTTCTCAAGAAAAAAGTCCTTGTTGGGAGCCTGAATACACCATTGTTAAGACATCACCAGAGTGACAAAAATCATGTGTAACAGTGAGCCAAGTTATTATAAGTCAGGAGGCTTATGTGATGATTATGCCAAAGAGCCTAGATGCTAAAGGCCAATGAGCCTATTTTTGTATATGTAAACACTCATATCATTAATATAATACATTATTACATGTAGAACAACCATGATAAAGGAGCATGGGGGACTAAAATCCACTAGGAAGGGAAAGATAGGGATAAGAGAATAGGAAAGGGGCTAATATAGAGGGCTTACCTCCAAGGAAATATTATAATAGTATTCCTAAAGACTATGGTCGGGGTAAGTGGTTTATCCTAAGTTCTTATGGGAAGGTGAAGGCATCACAACTGGAGAGAAATGAGCTCCAGGAGAGCCATGTGTCATAAAGGGTGCATGCATATATATATATATATGTGGTGGAAATTAGTCTGTTTTCCCATCCTTCCCCATTCACATAGGAATCCATGGAGTCCATCAGTTGAATCTCTCCATGCATCACACACACCTTCAACAGTAATCTCGTACATTTCCTATTATGAACAACACTTGTTCCATGCCATGTTATTTGTTTCTTCCATTACCTATTCCATATCTAAACTTTCTTTTTGCTATCACACGTACCTGGTTGAATTATGAGTCGGAATGAAGAAGCAGGTTGCCATGCCTGTGATTTTGAAGATGCGGGTTGTCAGGCTCGTGAGAAACTTTCTCCAGGTGAGAGAATTGTTGGGGAATTGATTTCCTAAGAGATCCCAACTGCGGTTACAGTGCTCTGAGAATTCATGTCTGGCCTATTATTGAATCCATGGAAGGGAAGTGGGGCAGCTGAAGGAATATTGAGAAGAGAAGGGTCACACTTCCTTGGGTGGGACATACATGTGGGGAATGAGAGGTTGTATATTGTTAGCTTGAGTTGGCACCTGGGATGAAATCCTTCATGTTGACTATTTAGCTTCAGCCTGGTAAGGAATCCCTTTACCTGGGTGGAGTTTAGTCCTAGCTTGGGGGTGAACCTCTACTGAGAGTTTTGAGCAAAGTGGTCTAAGGCTAGGAGGATCGTGGAAGGTCTGCATGTACTTGGTGGTATTCTATAAAACATAAGTATCAATTGTTTGTTAATTTACAAGCTGTGTATTTATATATGTGTTTATGTTCATGGGTTTTGCTGGTGTATGTTGCATGTATAATTGTATTTATATTTCCGCATGAATCTATGTATTTGTAGAATACTTTCATGTTTCATTTTGGTATGAAGTTCCAAAATAGTTCTATGTGGCATAGCCCAACATTTTAAGTCTGGGTATGTTACAATTGGGTATCATAATATGAGAAGAAGTTTTTAATGTGGCATCACCCCATCCTTGGGAAGGTGGGGGATGTTACAATTTGGTATCAGAGCTCCATTTTTCAACACTGATCTTGGATGGACTGTGTAAGCGGAAATTGAAGAAAAAATTTCATAGAATTTGTTTTTCGAAATGGAAAAAGGTCAAGTTTCAGAGAATCCATGAGTGCTAAGAGGGCACTGAGAGTACACCTTAACTATGTTTGAAATCTCAGGAGGTGTAGTAGTTTTGGAAACCAAAATTGTTTTAGGATATGTTCGAGAAAAGTATGAATTCTTCACAGCTGTCAGATCTGGGGAAAAACAAGCATGACGGCTAACCCCTCAAGTCCTTCGGACTTTATTGCTTCTACAATTTTTAAGTCTTTGACAAAAAGGAGGAAAAATCCCCAAAGCTTCGAAGTCCTGTAGTGGATATAAAACATATATTATGGGGAGGAGTACCTGACCATTGTACTAGCTGCAAGATTCCCCCAAGTGGTTTGAAAATTCAACACTCCAAGAAATTTGGTTGTGGTTGTGCGGAATTAATATTTTCCCAAAGTCTCTAAGTATGGATCCAATCTGGACCATTCATGTTTGGGGACATGTGTCCATAGATTAGAAAGTGTTCAAAATTTTGGTTTTTGACAGTGCAGGGGTGGGGTGGTGATCAACAATGAAAAATTATGAAATCGAAAGCCCCGAAGCACTGGAGTCCCAAAACTCCGAAGAAACACAATTCATAATTTCGGTGTTCGAGAGATTTGTAAGGCTATGTTGTGAAGTCTCTCAAAGCCCGAAGTCCCGAAGCTCTAGAGAGAGACAGTTTGGGAGTCCTCCAGTTCAGTGTTTGGATGATTTAAAGTGTGTTCTAGTGTGAAATCCTCTTAATCTCGAAGTTCTGAAGTCCCAGAGCGCCGAAGTCCCGAAGCTCCAGGGAACACCTGTTTGAAATTTTGGCGTTCGGGTATTTTGAAGTGTTCTGGTGAAGATCCTCTGAAGACTGAAGTTTCAAAGTCCTAGAGCACCAAAGTCTTGAATATACAGGGAATGCCTTTTCAGAATTCAACATTTTAGATAATTAAGGTGTAATGGTATAAGGGCCTCCAAAGAGCAAAGCTTCGAAGAGTCTCTCTGGGAGTTCGCCAGTGCAGCGTTCAGGAGAAGTAAAGTGTGATGCTATGAAAACCTCTGAAGCCCAAAGTTCTGGAGCCCTGAAGTCTCAAAGCTAAGAGATTTTTCATAGCCCTTGGTCATATGAAACTTTGGTTGAAATAAAAGGGGGATAGTGCTCAAATTGTTGTTCTCAAAGACATAAATGGGGTAAAAAAAGGATTCTGTGGGGTTCATATTTGTAAAGACCTATACATAAATATGTAAACAAGGCTAGTGTACTTAATGAGAGGATCCAATATGGGTCCAAGAGCTAATTTGGATCTAAAGAAGAAGAAGAATTTGTAGGGATTACCTCCCAAGAAGGGAAATTTTTAAATAATCATATCTTTCTACCCAAAACTCAAAATTGAGCATGGAATCAGGAGATTGGAAATATCTTGAAAAGTAGAATATAAATACTCACTCTGAAAATTGACTTGGGCAAGACATTTCAGGAAAATCAGAAGAAATAATTATGATGTATTATGGAACTAGAGTTGAGCATAACTTCCTGAATTTGTTAAAGAAATCGTCCTAACAAATTTTTATTGGATGCATATTTTGTAGAGTTAACAACAAGTAGATCAGATCAGGATCAACACAGAGTGCAGAATCATGCAAGATACACAGGGGGATTACAACCAGGAAGATGATATCATAGGGATGGAAATCCATATGGTAAATGAAGGAACAAACTAAAATGGACATGGATAAGGAAAGGGAGAAATCTTGAAGTTGGTTGAGACCGTTAAAAGTTTGCAAAAAAATGTCAAAATCTATAAATTTGGTAATGAAAGGATTATGAGAGCCAAGGAGTAGTTGGAGGAATTCAACATAAATTTAATGCATATCTTGGATAGAATAAAAAATAATATGGATAAGGAGAATGGCTCAAACAAATCAGGAAATCATAGGTATAGAGATGAGAGAGGAAGAAAAAGAAGCTCTAACAGACATCACCATCACTCCCCAGGGAATTCCACAAGGAGAGAACACAATATCTCAAGTCCATGCCCTATCAGGAATCATAAGAAGAGGTCTGGGGTGCAAGAGTTGCAAGGAGAAATGAAAAAAATCAAACCTCCTACATTTGAAGGTGAGGACAAGAAGGATGAAGATGCAGAGACATGGTTGCTAGGAATGACAAAGTATTTTCAATTACATAATTATTCTTCACATGCAGAAGGAAGAATTGTTATCTATCAACTCAAGGGAAAGAAATACATGTGGTGGAACAAACTTATGTCGGTGTAACACATGAAAGATAAAAATGTTACTTGGAAGGAATTCAAGAAGTATTTTCAATAGAAATACTTGACTGGGAGTATGACCATAGATGAATATTAAAGAAGGTTTTTGGAACTGCTAAAGTATGTCTCTTTTATTAAGGATGAGACAATTAAGATTCAGATGTATTTGAGTGGGTTTCCATCATTCATCAGTGTCAAGATACAATATGATGATCCCAAAACATTGGAGGAGACCATAAGGTGCGCTAAATTCCTATATGATCAACATAAAGGAATGTGAACTTTCCAAAAATATTGGGAATACCAGAAGAAATAAAAGATAGAATAGAGGAAGAAGGGGAATAAACCACCATTCTTCATAAATAGTCCTCGGGGATAGCCGACTTCTAGAGATCCCATAATTATTGAGACAGTGGGGGCAACAGCCAGGGAAGCCACCTATTCAATGTTGGGGTTGTAAAGGAGATCATAAGTTTAGAGATTTTCCTCACAGAGGTGAGAAAGTGAGAGTTGTTCACAATATACAACAAGCTGAAACAATGGACGACATGGGAAGAAGTGTACCTAGGATGTATACAGCCTTGGACAACAATAAAGTACAGTTTTAGTCACATATGATTGAACTGGAAGGTAAGCTCAACAACCAAACCATTTCTATTTTAATTGATTCAAGAGCTATTCATAGTTATATAGATCCTAAGATGGTGGAAATATTTCATTTTTCAAGAAGAAAGCATGGAAAATCTTGGTTGGTGTAGCTAGCTACCGGAGCCAAAAGAAAAGTTAATGAGATGGTTAAGTCATCCCCAGTGGACATGAATGGACTGAGCACCAGGGAGGATTTGAACATATTTCCTTTAGGTTCCTATGACTGTCTAATTGGTATGGATTGGTTGGACCAACACCATGTTATCCTAGACTATTATAATAAATCATTTACTTGTTGGGATGAGGAAGGGAATCTAAGGACAATAAAATAAATTCCCAGGGAAGTAACTATCAAATAAATATCAACATTGTAGCTGAAGAAATGTTACAAAAAAGGATCTCAAATAATTGCAGCTCATATGGAAGAAACACCTAAATATCGGGTGTCAAATATTGAATATTTTTCATTCCTAAAAGAGTTTGAGAATGTATTCAAAGAAATACTAGGGTTACCTCCTAATATATATATTTATTTCCCCATCAATCTGATGTCTAGAGAAACTTCAGTATCCAAGACCCCTTATAGGATGAGTACACCAGAATTGAAGGAGTTGCAAATGCAACTTGAAGAGATTCTGAAGAAGGGGTATATATGCCCAAGTGTGTCACCTTGGGTGCTCCAATATTATTTTTAAAGAATAAGGATGGAACATTGAGACTGTGTATGGACTTCAGGAAGTTGCACAAGGTAACTATGACTAATAAGTATTCTTTTCCAAGGATCGATGAACTCTTTGATTAGTTGAAGAATGCAAAAATATTCTCCAAGATTGATCTGAGATTAGGTTATCATCATGTAAGAATTAAAGATGAAGACATCAACAAGATGACTTTTAGAACAAGTTATGGTCATTATGAGTTCACAGTGGTGTCATTTGGGTTATCAAATGCACCAATTGTCTTCATGTGTTTAATGAATGGTATTTTCATAGAATACTTAGATAAGTTTGTCATTGTCTTTTTAGATGAAATTATTATATATTCTAAGTAAAAGGAAGAGCATACACAACACTTGAAGATGGTACTACAAGTATTAAGGGAGCATCATTTGTATGCCAAATTGAGCAAGTGCTCATTTTATCACAACCAAATTCATTATTTGGTGCATATCATATCAGAGGAAGGGATAGTAGTGGATCCTAAAAATATTGAGGCCATTAGAGGATGGTCAACACCTACGAATATGACATAATTCATATCATTCATGGGCCTTGTAGCCTACTACAAAAGATTTATTGTAGGATTATCAAAGATTGCATACCCAATCACTTCCTTGAAAAAGAAGGGAGTGAAGTTTCAGTGGACATTGGAGTGTGAAAATAGTATCCAACACTTGAACCAATTATTGACTAGTGATCCAATACTAAGAATTGCTAATCCAAATGAGGACTTCATTGTATGCACAGATGCATGTAAATAAGGACTTGGTGGAGTCCTCAATAAAAAGGGGTATGTGGTTTGTTATGAATCTAGGAAGTTAAAGGAGCATGAAATGCATTATGCCATTGATGAATTGGAGTTGGAAGCCATAGAAAATTCCTTGAATATGTGGAGGCACTACCTCATGAGAAAGAGGTTCGAGATAAGGACAGACCATATTGTTCTAGAATATTTATTCGAACAACCAAATCTAAATTCCAGGCAAAGACGATGGTTACAATTTCTCAATGAATATGACTTTTTTATTAATCATATCAAATGGAAAGAGAACAAAGTAGTTGATGCACTCAGCAGAAGGGTGCATGACTTGCATGCTACAACCATTAACATGTACCAATCCGATTTGAAAGACAAATCTTAGAGGCTACAAAATTAGATTTACAATACATGGAATTAGTGGCAAAATTACAACAAGGTATTTTGCAGCAGAAAATTTAAGACTACAAGATGGGAAATGATGAAATTCTCATGTATAAAGGAAGAATTTATGTACCAAATTCCCAAGAAATGAAAAAAATGATATTGAGAGAAATGCATAGTGCACCTTATGTTGGACACCCAGGGCATTAGAAAAGTATTACAGCTGTCAAGAGCCAACATTATTGGCCAAGCATGAAGAAATAAGTTGTTTAATACATTGCCAAATGTTTGGAGTGTCAAAAGGTCAAGGATGAGAATAAACAACCAGTTGGTTTGTTGCAGCGATTACCCATCCCGGAGTGGAAGTGGGAAGTGGTAACAATGGATTTCATCACCAAACTTCCCAGAACAAGAAAACAACATGACTCTATCATGGTAGTGGTGGAAAAGCTTATTAAAGTTGCCCATTTTATTCCAATGAAGCTCACTCACAAGTCAATCAATGTTGTTGATATTTATATGAGGGAAATTTCTCAATTCCATGGTGTACCCAAGAGAATTGTGTTTGACAGAGATCCAAATTTCACCTCAAATTTCTAGAAAGGATTGTTTAAAGGATTTGGAATGAATTTGAATTTTAGCACAACTTATCATCCAGAATATGATGGACAAATAGAGAAGGCGAATTAAGTGATTGAGGATATGTTGAGGATGTATGTGATGGATAAACCATCAAAATGGGAAGATTACCTACACTTGGTAGAGTTTTCTTATAACAATGGGTACCAAGCATCTTTAAAGATGAGCCCATTTGAGACACTTTATGGTAGAAGGTGCAACACGTATGTAAGTTGGGACAACCCAGCACATAGAAGAATGGTTGGACATGAATTACTCAAGGAAATGGATGAGATGATGTCGAAAATAAAGAATAATTTAAAGGCTTCCCAAAATAGGAAGAAAATCTATGTTGATATGGGAATAATTCACAGGGAATTTAAAGAGGGTGACCATGTATTCTTGAAAGTGAAGGCCAACATAAGTTCCCTGAAGTTGGGAAATTTTTCCATGTTGGCAGCTCGTTATTGTGGGTCATTTGAAATCCTAGAGAGGAATGGTCCTATAGCATATATGCTTGCATTACCTGCATCAATGTATATTCATAATGTATTCCATATACCATTTCTCAAAAAGTATATACCTGGTGCTAATCATGTTATTTATTGGAATGTGATTCAAGTGGAGAAAGAAGGTGCTTTTCAAGTGAATCCAGTATGCATATTGGACTGGAAGATAAATAATCTTTGGAATTGAACCATAGAGATAATAAAGGTCCAATGGACCTGGTACAGTCATGAGGATGCAACTTGGGAGCACGAGGATGTTATTCAGGCAGAATACCCACACCTTTTTGAATTTTTTTGAAAATTTTGGTTGTATATGTGTATATATAATGCACTGAGGACAGTGCATAAATACGGGGAGGGGGATGTAACACTCCAAGACCGAGCCCCAATTGTAAATGTGAATATGTTTTATAGGCTGCTGAGCTAGGTTATTATAAGTCAAGAGGCTTATGTGATGATTATATCAGAGATCCTAGATGCTAAAGGCCAGTGAGCCTGGTTTTATATATGTAAACACTCATATCATTAATATAATACATCATTGCATATATACCGACCACAATAAAAGAGTATGGGGGAATAAAATCCGCTAGGAGGGGAAAGGGAGGGATAAGAGCCTAGGAAAGGGGTTAAGAAAGAGATCTTACCTCCAAGGGAGTATTATAATATTATTCCTAAAGACTATGGTTAGGGTAGGTGTTTTATCCTAAGTTCATATGGGAAGGTGAAGGAATCACAAATGGAGAGAAACGAGCTCCATGAAAAGCATGTGTCATCAAGAGCACATGCAAATATATGTGGGGGGAAATGGTACATTTTCCCATCCTTCCCCATTCATGCAACCAACCATTCACTCAGGTAGCCATGGAATGCATCAGTCAAATCTCTCCATGCATCACACACACCTTCAACAGTAATCCTATACATTTCTTGTTATGAACAACACTTGTTCCATGCCCTGTTCTCTATTGTTTCCATTACCTATTCCATACCCGAAATTTGTTGTTGTTATCACCCGTACTTGGTTAACTTAAGAGCTGGATTGAGGAAGTAGGTTTTCAGGCCTATCAGTTTGAATAGGTGGGTTGTCAAGCCCATGAGAAACTCTCTCCAGGTGAGAGAATTGTTGGGGAAGTGATTTCCCGAGGGAGCCCAACTACAACTACAGTGCTATGAGACTTCTTGTCTGGCCTATTGTTGAAGCCTTGGAAGGGAAGTGGGGCAGCCAAAGGACTGTTGAGCAGAGAAGGGGCACACTTCCTTGGGTGGGACAAGCATGTGGGAAATGAGAGGTTATAGGTTGTTAGTTTGAGTTGGCTTCTACGACGAAATCCTTCATGTTGACTTTGTGGCTTCATCTTGGTTAGGAATCCCTTTACCCAGGTGGATTTTAGTCCCAACTCGGCGGTGAACCTCTATTGAGAGTTATGAGAAGTGGGGTCTAAGGTTGGGAGGATCATGGAAGGTGTGCATGCATTTGGTGGTATTTTATAAAAGATAAGTATCAATTGTCTGTTAATTTACATACTATGTGTTTATGTTCATGGTTTTTTCTAGTGTATGTTGCATGTATAATTGTACTGTTATTTCCACATGAATCTGTCTATTTCTAGAATATTTACATGTTTCATTTTGGTATGTAGTTTTGCAATAGTTCTATGTGGCATAGCCTAGCAGTTTAAGGTTGGGTATGTTAAAATTGTGTATCAGAACATGAGAATAAGTTTTTAAGGTGGCATTGCCTCGACACTGGGAAGGTCAGGGATGTTACATGATGTGTCTCAGTTAATTCCATTATGTCATGGGCATCATCTTGATGTCCCTTCATCAACAAAGTATTCTCCTCCTCTTTCTCCCTTCTCTGGTGAAATTCTAGATAGTAGTAACCGAAAGTCTAAATGAAATAGAGAGAGGAAGAATAGGAAGAAGAAACAATCCACCTCTTCTAGTCATGATGGAAGCATGAAACCAACCTCTACTAGTCATGTTAGAGAGTTGTCAACAACCTCCGTGAGTCATGTTGAAGACAAGAAACCAACCACTCTAATTCATGCTGGGGTCACAAGTCCAGTCACTGCTAGTCATACTGGAAATAGGTATGTAGCCTCTTCAAGCCACGTTATCGACCAATCACCAACCACTGCAAGTCATGTTGGAGATGTGAAAACAACCACTCCAAGTCATTCTGGTGGCACAAGTCTTGTCAATGTGAGTCATATGAGTTATATGTCAACAACCTTTGCTAGTCATGTTGGGGGAAAGCAACCAAAACATAGTTACCAATTTAACGAGAACTCTAAAGAGTTCTCGTTTTTGGGGGCGTCAAGTTTTTTACCTCGTTTTTAAAAATGGTGCTAATGGTAGCACCCCCCTCCCGTTTTAGGTGGTTTTTCGATATTTTAAATTTCTCAACGATGTTTTTTCATCTATTTTCAAACTTTTCTATTTTATTTTTTAAAGTTTTTTTTAGTTTTATTCAATGGCATTTTTAATCATATTTTCATGCTCCATCCATTGTTAAAAATGTTGTACACCATTTATTTTTTTTAAATTAAGTTTTTTCATATAATTATGTGTCCCTTTTATGATTCCATACTTTTTAAATATAGTGGAAAATATCATTTTTAACACATTGTTTTACCTTTACTTCAACACATAGAAAATAATTGTAGTTAAATAACACTATTTTTAAATATTTACCAAAAAGATATAATTAAATTTTTCTAGATCAATTAAAAACTAAAAAAATAAGAAAACCAAAA
>ML783662.1:58571-110804 GCA_009831015.1 Picea engelmannii
AGAGAGAGAGAGAGAGAGAGAGAGAGAGAGAGAGAGAGAGAGAGAGAGAATTGAAAATAGATGAAAAATGAGCATTTAAAAAAATAATATGGAAACATTGTGGATCGAAAAATTTAAAATATCAAAAATCAGCTAAAAACAGAGAGGGGGTGCTACTGGTAGCACCATTTTTAAAAACGAGGTAAAAAATTGGACCCCCCAAAAAAGAGAACTCTGGAGAGTTCTCGTGAAGTTGGTAACTATGTTTGTTTTCCCCGCCAACATTATCGTTGGGTTTTTTATCCCCCCTTACCCTTCTTTCATTGTTTTTTCTTCCCTTCGGGCTGTTGGGGGGCCTTTGGGTTAGTCGACTACACTGTGTGGACCTCCGACATTTGGGTAGGGGGAGAAGCCAAAGCAGTAGTTTGGTTGGCCGTTGTGTGTTGTATGGATAACTGTTGCAACTGCTTTGTCAATTGTTCAGTGGGATTGGTTTGTGCTGGACCGATGATACCATTGGCATGCGGTCCATCTATCTGTCTAGTTTTATCTAGTATTGAACGTGGCGCATCTGGAAAGATGTTGTATAATAAACCAAACTAAGAATAGATGAGCTCAAACTGTTGAGCCCTCATGATGGCGTCTTCTTCAGAGAAAACTATGAATTTTGCAACATCTTTGGATAACTGCGGGACCAAAGACTTAAGGAACCACTAAAGCAGGAAGGCTAGTGGGACTAGTACTTTGATTAAACTCTTTCGGTGTCTCCACTCTCGGATATGATTAGAGATATGGTCCATTGTTGTCTGTTCGAAATTGGCAAGTAGCTCTGTGCCAGCGTCGTATCTCACAGGTAATTGGAAATGGTTAAGGAAGGCCATCGCCAGTTCTCCAAAAGAAGAGTATCTTGAGCGATCGAGCTCGATGTACCATTTCGTGGCACTCCCAATGAGAGTATGTTGAAACAATCACAACTATACGGAGTCATATTTCAATGAGTTAGATGAGCACCAAAGATGAAAGGTAGTGACATGATCACCTAGATATTCATTAGGCTTGGCCTCAAACTTTGAATGTTTGAAGGAAACTTCGTCAGCATAGGAGGCCAACGCGGATCATGACAAATGGGGTCATTTAACAACCTTGTCAAATCTGGCAAGTGTAAAGTCGCCAGGAATGGTAGTTTGGGTTGCTGTTGATAACCTAGGAAAAAGGGACCTGGGGTTCGACTGGCACCAGGTGCCAGGAAAATTTTGGCTGCTGGCCTAGATTCTGGTAGAAACCATGGCCCTAGCCAGCGTAAGGATTTTGCATCTGTGGAGACATCATCAGCTGATTTCCAAAAATGGACATAAATTGTTGGGCATGCATTGTATTCAAAGGACTTTGAGAAGGATTACACCATGCTGGTCTCGTGGGGATAGGCATAGTAGTATGTATGGGGTTCCATTGATTGTGGAAAGAACTACCCTAGAACGACATTCCAGAGGAGGGATTGGATCCTTGCCCTAAATTCCAAGGTCCTGCTATGTGTGCCCCCTGTGCAGGAATAGTAACCTGCACAGGAGTAGATTGTCCAAAAATGGGGTTGCCCCCAGTAGAGAAAGAGGTTGACGAGAATGTGTTGTTACCAAACATTATGTTCCAAGAAAACAATGTCAAACCTACCGGCATACTATGAGAAGGTGGTCCTTGACTCCCTGCTCCAAATAAACTATTGTGTGTAGGCTGCCCGGTGGATTGTTGATGCAAACCACCGAGTGAAGGGGACGAAGGAGGGATATGACCTCATGCGTAAGGAAAAGCGTTAAAAGGGACAGGAGTGCCCCCCAAGTGACCTTGCAGAGGAGCACTAGAGCTCCCTACCCCTAGACCCAAAGTCTGTAAAGTGGAGTAGGACAGTACAGGGCTGGTACCCGAACTAGGCATATCGTATGAGAATGGAGGGTCTGTCGCACTAGGTGTGAAGGGGGTTGTGGCCGCTGCCATAGATGGGTTCGTTCCATTGTGCGACATAGTTGTATTCGAGACCATGGTGGCTTGGACCGACGATGGTAGTTTAGGAGATGACTCTCCTGTGGTGACAACCGTGGTGGGAATTGAAGAATTCCTAGAAGAAGTAACAACATTTGTTTCCATTGCTATGTGAGGCATTGTCTGGCATTCGTGAAATTGGATTGGTACAATAAATGGTGCCAAGATATCAGTGGTTGGTGTTTCAACCGAGCCAAGAGTGGTTGCTTCAAGGTTCAAAATGGTTGATTCCTCCGGGGGTTGTTTGGGCACAATGGTTTGTAACCCGATCGCTTCAAAAGACCCTTGTTGGTCTAGCTTCTGCCTTAATGGTGGCGGGGGTGGCTCCAGTGTAATCGACGGCATGCCAAGAAGACTTCATGACTGACAGAGCTCAGGATCCTCCACTGTGTGAGAATATCCAAGACACTCTAAAGTAAACTAAACATTCAAAAGTAACACACACTAAAAATAAGCCCCTAAGAGATAAGACAAGCAATCACTAAACTATTTGGAAGAACAGTTACAACAACCAACACTAGAGAAACTTACCAGTCCAAGTGAAAATCGAACATGGAAGCACCCTCTGGGTATACTCTGCAAAGCATGGCCCAATGTCTGTCCTAGGTACCACGGTATACCCCCACAGTCACCTGTGTATGTCCCTAAAAATATTGGCAACTAGGTTGCCAGCACACGAACAGTCACCAGGCGAGTACAGTCGAAAGTCGGGTAGACCACAATGAGAAGGGTATCGAGCCCAAAACCTGTCAAGGGTATCGAGAGAAAATGGTCTAGAAGAAAACTAAGGACCTTGAACGGATTCCAGACCCACGAAGCCCCTTGGCAAATGAAAACGACGGAATCCTAAAACAAGCCCTATATGTGTTCTCCACTACAATTGGTCCGGCTTTGGAGGGGTTATCTCCTCTACCTTTCCGCACGCGACCTTGTGTTTATCCCATGTGTTAGAGGGGGGTCTTGGATAAATTCCACAAAACTAGACTTAGACACTCCCTATCTTAGACTCCAATGTTTGGCTTTGAATGGCCTTGAAGAGTTTCCTCTCCAACCTAATCCAAGGCCCTAGTCATGAACTAGTTTGTGAACCCTACAAACATAAAAGTCTAGTATATTTTAAAATTAGTGTTTCTTTTATGGCTTTGTATTACGTCAAGGGGTATGAGGGTGAAACTGATGATGTGTAAAAGACAAAAGCAAAAAATGAATAAAAAAGTTGGAAACAAAACTTTTACTGAATGCAAAATTTCAACAACTTTTCACAAAGAAAGATTTTTAATTTTTCTAAGATTTTGGACAACAAACTCAAAGGAATTTCACTCGACCACGAGCTACTTATGATCAAAGTGAACTGGAAAAATTTACGAAATAAAAGAAATTTCCCTAGCTAATGATGCAGAAACACACTCTTCGACCAAAGAAGAAAATGAAAAGAGATTTATTTATTTATTTAAGTGCTAGTAAAGCAAGAAAGGGAAAATACAGACAAGCAAAAAACTAAGGAAAACAATTATGGCTTAAAGCGCAGATCGTAAAGAATCAGATTAAAGAATCACACAATGGAAATTGTAAAAACAATGACTCTCACACTTGTCTAAAAACCATAAGAAAACAAAAAAAAAATTTATATTTTTCTGTCAACTTTTAACTGAAAAAAAGCAGGCTAAGGGTAAGATGAATCCTAAGCTACTGACTGTTCAAACATAGATTCACACACCTGAGAGGAATACTTCTTATCAAAGGAGGGGATGACTTCCCCACCCTAAACAAAAAGTATCCTGTACAAGCACGCGACTGTCACTCAAACATCACTCGTGCGAACGCGTGCTGAACAGAAACAGAGGGTGTGTACATGCGGGCTGACCTTGTATAGGCCGCGTGTATATCTAAACTCTAAGGAAAAATATGAAAACAGACAGACCAGACCAGGAAGAGACCTTTGGTATTGATAACCAAGATCCCTTGAAGGCTTGGATACTCTTTCTAACAGAAAAACAAATAATGCAAGGAAAAATAATAAGGCAAAAAACAATCTGAGATAGGACTGTTAGCAAACAAGACTCAGACAGAAATCCAGAAAACCCCCTGAGAATGTGTGATTCTGACAGGGAAGAGGAGGACTACCTCTGAGGTGCTCTGAAATCCTACATGCTACTGCTATCTCTACAGCTAGTGTTCACACGTGGATTGTAAGAGGATAGGGCGCGGGTACACGCGTTCAGGCCTTATGCAAGCCGTCTGTACCTTTGTGTGCCCTGAAAAACACAGTCAAGCAAAAGTCAGGGCAAGCTGGTATGGAAAACCAGACTCCCTGCTAGCTCAGACCTTATAGAAACGAAAAGAAAAGATAGGAAAGAAAAAACTAGTCTTTAAACTACCCAAAAGCTGAATGAAAATTCCAGGAACCCTAAAGAGTATTCTCCCCAGTATGGTCGCCAATTCTGTTGTTGAGAAAAACACCCTACGGACTAGCAAATAGAGTTCAGACTTTGCATGCAGATTTGACCGAATAGAAATTACTTTTTACCTATATCTATAGATTTAAATCCCCTTTTCTCAGTAAATGCATGAAAGATCCACCTACCTTGTTACCAACGTTTGATGTCGATCCTCCATTGTGCTTGATTACTTGTTTGCAATGATCCTTCCAAGGATGACCTACACGCAAGCCAAACAACAACTATGCATGCATGCTACTTCTATACTAACGGGTTAGAAATCAAACATAAACTAATCAAACCATAGAAAGTTCATGAATTGGGATAGGAAAAACATTCTCTTTATTACTTAAAATGAGTCAACTTACAAAAGTTGAGACTGGCCACCGCTCCTTGAACCTGATCCTGGGCTCCTCTTCTTATTTCCTTCAACTACTTTGCTTTAAATCTCCTTTGGCATTAGGAAAGGCTAAAGGGTTGGGACAATGGAATATGTAAATGGGAAGAGTTTCTTTACTATATTTTTTCCTTCTCCAAATGGTACCCCTACCCCTTCTTTTATAGGCTAGAAGGAGCTAGGTTTTTGGACGAACCCTCGGCCATGCATGGCCGAGAGTTTCAGTTAACTCACCTATAGCTTTTTGTTCTATTGGCAACTTTCCTTTTTTCATGCTTTTGTAGGTACATGCGGGCTGTTGTGAGTCAGTCAGCGTGTACAGGCGTGCAGTAATGGGTTAGGGTGCGTGGGCCCTTTACACAAGAGGATTTTCAAAGAGTTCTTCAACAGAGTTTTGGCAAAGAAGGGATATGAGTTGGACTGATGCTAGGTAAGCATGTGTGGTGCAATTTAGGGTTATAATAAGGAGCCTCCATGAGTATTTTATCTTGATCAACTTGGAAATATTTGGTATCTTCTGAGCTTGTGTTTGGTGTGCATGAGATGTTGCTTTTAACAGATGTCCTAGTGAATATTTGGGGATTCTTCCTCAGTTACCTATCTCGTTAGATGGGAATATTTTCCTTGTCGATGTTATAGTGGTGCAAGGCCCGTTATATTTTAATATGCTTCTTGGGCATGATTATGTATGCGCTATGAATGATATGGTGTCTATGCTCTTCCGGGTGATACATTTCCCTCACAATGGAAGCATTGTCAGTATCGACCAGTTGGCATATGATAATCACCATCCTAACTCGGTGTTAGTTCAGGTTTCCCCTTTATATGTTCCTAGTGTTCATGTAGACTCTACTCCGCCATAGATAAATTATGTGGCGTCTTATCCTTGATGTTCAATTTCTTCTGAGAAGGAACCTGTGAAATCATGTTTTCCTTCTCAAGACATGGTCTCAACAATTGATCATTGTTTTTATCCAGTGGGGGCATGGAAGCCCTTAATTCCCCCTCTTGGTCCTAGTGATCTTGAGTTTCTTTTCAAGTATGGTCTCATTGTTTGTATATCCTCAAGCCCTTGTGCTTGTGATTCTTCGTGGACAGACTCTATCGGTTCTGGCTAGAACCCACATCGTCATATGGAATATGGTCATTTTTATTTTCCCTTTGAGATTGTCGACCCTTGTTCACGTGATTTATTGTATAATGAATTTCCCTTAGTTGAGGATTTCCTTAAAGCCATGAGTGTGGATTGTATACCTTGGGAAGACTTACACCGTGGTTTTTTTTTTCTTCCCTTTTAGGAGACTTTCCAGGTTGACTATTGAAGAGACTCTTGGTCAAAGCCTAGAAGTGGGCTCTACCTGAACCAATACCTTGCATGAACCATAAGGTTGTGTAGTGCCTTGTACCATATTGTACAATCCAGGTTTATTTGTTTTAAGTTTTTTATTCAGCAACACCTCTTATTTTCCGAAGTTTCTATCTATATTGGATTTATTAACTTCTGGATGAGTGTTATTGGCCTTATATGTAGGATATTGGAGACATTTTTCTTTGAATTTTGTTCATCGTATCGATCCATTCTAACATATATTGAACTCAAAATTGGAATATAAATTAAATATTTCCCTACTTGCATTTTTGCATTATCCTTTTCCTAGTTCATTTGGGCCTTAGAATTGACCCCATTAAATTGTGACACTAACCTTCCTTGTTGATATGTGTGTCATAATTTATGTGGTGGAGCCTTCCTTATATAGGAATTCTAGTTAGAGCCTTGTTTTCCATTTGGTTCCCATGTCAAAGTACTTCATAGGAAAAAAATTCCAGTTTAGTCCTGATCCAAAAAGACCTTTTAATGACAATGGTTGAGTTTTAAAACATCGAGTTATTTTACCATTTAGGAAAATTAATGAAAGAGGAAGAATTAAAGAGGAAACATAGCATCCATTAATCAATATACAGATCTGAAAATAAGCATGAAGAACAACAAAACATAAACAAAGAAGTGATAACGAAGTTCGACAATCTCGTCAACATCTATGGGCCTTTGTCTCAGTGGATGAGGTTTTCTTATTTTTGTTCGAAGATTTAAAAGTACATCATAAAAGTACCAAAATGATTACAAACTAATCTGGTCGTGTTCTACTAGATCTCAAGAACCTAACAAAATTGACAGCACTGAAAAACGGATGAAAGGATCTCCTAGAAATGTCCCTCAAAGGTGCTCTCCTCAATGTCTTCCCTACATAAAAATGGATTTGGCTTGGAAATTCTTCATCATTTATTTGTCCTGAACCTCCTTCCATGGCTTCAAGAACCTCTATTTTATATAGACCTGAAGAGGGTAACCACCTCCCAACTTATCCCCAAGATCTAGCCTCAAAAAGGGCCCAAGATCTTCCAAAAATGACTAAAATCCCACAAAACTACTGAAAAATCCAATTAAAATCTTAATATAAAGTTCAAAACTGAAATTGGGTAATATGCAGGTGAAAACCCCCGAAATCCTTGCTACTGGTCACTTGGGCACCCTTCAGGTGTCCATGGGATAAACCCTGGTGTGTTGTCCCCCTTAACATTCATCTCTGGGTCATGTGTCTTGGCCACGTGGCCTCGCCCTAGTCCTCCACGTGCACGCCTCCCATTCTAGTGTATCCCTTGGTCATGGGATAACTCCTCATTGACCGGGGCCTATACAAACTATGCACTACTCATCAATTCAAAAGGGGAAAGGACCACATTTTTTAACATGTACCACCACAGCTCGAGCAGTCCACCCCTTTCCACAAAACCATCGGCTTGTCTGTGAGGTCAAGGGTTCGAATCCCCTTGGCTCATAAAAAAATTTTACCCACCCGTCATTGGGAATCCACAGGGTGCCATGTGGCACCACCTAATCAGGCCACATGTTGACCCATGATTGGACCATGTCATTTACCGTACATCTAGACACCCTACCACCTATTCGACACATCATCCACCATACAACCAGTCACCCTTCCACGTGTTAGTGCGTACTCCCAGTGACCTACCCATCTCTCGTCCATGTGCCACGTGTCCATTTTTCATTGGGCCACATCACTATAAGGACTTCCACATGTCATCTATATGGTGACACGTGTCAAATCCGTACAGTGCCAACTCAGCCCGAAAGTGACAAAACTGAGTGACATGTGTCACCTCCTAGTGATGGCATGACAGGATGATGATGTCATCCTGGCGTATGTTGATGTCACCTGTTGTGCATGATGACATCATCTTTGACTTTGGATAGGTTGACTATTTTCATGTTTGGAAAAATGAAAAGAATGCAATATATTTCGCATACGGTGTTCGTTTGAGCCCGTTCAAGTTGTGTTGGGTTCATGTCAAAGAGGCCTACGCACACCTCCATTTTGAATCCATTCTGAGCACTTTTAGTTTTAGGCCTTCCTGGACCCATTTTGGTTCCTAGATCCAATTATGGATCACACCTCCCCACTAAATACCTTTTGGTCTTCCAAAAGGATACTAACCAGTCATAAAGTGCTGGATAGGCCACCCCACTTGTTATCTTCTTTAAACTCTATCTTGTGCACCCATCTCATCAAGATCAACTGTAAAACAACCATGATAACTGATAGCATATTTTTATCCACTTGTACTCTATCACATCTTATTGAAGCCTCTATCATCCATGTTGACAACATTACTAATGATAACATCAAAAATATGATTGCAAATGAGCTAATATGTTTGTAATACTTGCATGAAATTAGCTTATCTTGAACAAAAGTGTGATTGATCTTCCTGTTAGTAATAGAAGTCACCTCCAGATTACATTGGAGGTAAACCCAATACCCATCATTTTGTATGTCACAATGAATAAATTAAAGGAGGGTCAAATGGGCATAGACTCCGGATAATATCGCTTTAATTTAGAAAACTGGGTTGGCATGCATAGGAAGATGAGGTCTTGATTTAACTTCAGTCAATAAGTTGTAGTAAGGGTGAGTAGGAGGAATAACTTGAGGATAAAATGTAAAGGTATGCTATGGAAATTAGGTCTTCCAACAACTTAAGGATGAAAATCTTCAAACACAAGATCCTATTGGATCCAAAACTTCAGGAAACTAAAAACACTATAATAGTATTGCAATCAAACAGACATCACAATATGAATAAAACACTCAAATGGATCATCCATGCCAAGCCTTTTAGTATCAAAGGAAAAAGAGGTGGAAAAGATGGCTGATAGTAATTAAACAAGAAGTCTCAAATTACAACACATAACCAGAGACACAATGGCTTCATTAAAACTTTACAATACGGGAGCCTATCTCAACCATCGACCCTAAAAAAATATCAAACTAACTATTTATACTCAAAACAACTCGCCACCACCACCAGGAGTGTGACCTAGCCATTATAATCAAAGCTTTGCATCTGCATATTCTTCTGTTAGTCTACACATGCATCCTTCTCTTAGATGCAAAATCTGATCAGTATGGGCTTGCAGGAGAATCCGTTGACAGGGGAAATTTTGGTCGATAGTCTGCATCCACAGCCAGATCTTCCATGCTTTCCATTTATGGGGTGAAACAAGGTTTCAAATACCTCCCCCATTTCCATTAACTTCTTTCATTGGGATCGGGACGAGGCGTGACACCCCTGAATGTCCCAAGCGGTGCCCACAACGTCTTCAAGTCAATCCCAGCGCCTTAAGACCATGCAGATCTTCTTCGGTGACCAAAACAGGTGCTTTCGACCTTTGGCACAACTCCTTTCCATCGCTCCATGTAACCTTGGGTTGTGACCTTGGGCCCAACTCCTGGGTGCTTCACGATTTTGTGTTTCACGAACCTGCGTCGTGATGCATGCTAAAACCCCTGAGTCACAAAATCACAATTTCTCGAATCTGGTGCCACACGCCCCTTTGAATCGGATGGCTCAGATAAATGTTGGTATTTCGGGACCTCAGGCCTTCGACATTTCGGGACTCGAGAATATTGTGCATTCCCACTTCATTTTTCCTGAAATGACTTTCTCCGTGGTTCCAATCTGATGCCACGCATCCTGCTGTATCGGACAAACCACGTTGATTTTGGGTTTTGGGAGTTCATACCTTCACCCTGGCACTAAACTTTGAGCAGCCTTATAATCCCAATCGCCTACGGGCTGCAAATCTGGACTTCGAATGAAATCTCCTCCACTAAAAACTGAACTTGTTCTCTCGCTTGATTCAGGTCCATATCAGACCACTCTAAGTGTTTTTCTTTGTGCTTATGGTTGCGATCTACATGATCGAGGATTTGGATGACTGGTTGTGGGATGGAAAACAGGGAGATTGGGGCACTTAAACACAAAAGGGAGGCAAATAAGAAATGATTTTACAAGTTGAAGTGGGGGGGATTTGAGACTTGGTCTACGAAAAGGAGAGAGAGACAGAGATAAATTACAGTGTTAGGTAGAAACCACAACCTCAAAGGACTCTGACAATTTCATGTGATAACATTTGGCTCCATAGGAAATGGCATGATCCCTGCGAGTTTCCAAGAACAAGTAGTTCCAGTACCTTAGTTGTTGGGTTATGTAGTCGCTTATTGAGAATGAAAAACTAAAAATCAAAACAAAACATAAGTGGTATTTACAGTGGTAGAATGTCGGTCACAACCTAAACAAAATATTTCTTCAAAAAATGCCCATTTAAAGGGCCACCAAAAACTTCAGATCCCTCCAAATTCCGCAACCTGTAAGTATTATTTGGAAATACCTCAGAGATTTTGAAGGGCCCAATCCACAGGGCTTCAAATTTACCATGCTTTCCCTTATCTTGTTTGGGTGCATCCCATTTGATTACTAGATCTCCCAGCTGGAAATCCTCCTTTCTTACTTTCCTGTCAAAGGCCTACTTGATTTTCTGTTGATATTCATGTGCTTTATCTAGTATCTGCTCCCTAGTCTGATGCACTTCTACTAGTTCTTGTATTCTTCTAATCATATCATCAGGCTCCCCTTGGTGGTCTTGGAATATTTTTTCCACTTGCAAGGCGAGCTAAGAAGAGAAGATGTCTTCGACCCCATACACAAGCTAAAAAGGAGAGACACTAAGAGATCTCTTTATTATCACTCTATCAACCCACAAAGAAAATTTGAAATTTGAATCCCATTCTTTCTTATTGTCCTCCAACAGTCTTTTGATAATTTTTATAAGGCTCTTTTTCGAAGACTCTGTCAGTACATTCCCTTGGGGGTAGTAAGGAGTTGAGTGAATCAGTGAAATTCCAAACTGTTCACAAAACTGGATCACTGGCTCAGCCTTGAAGGATGCAACGTTATCAGTGACAATCCTTTTTGGATAGCCAAACATTGCTATAATGTCCTCAATAAAACCAATGATTACCTTGTGAGAAGAACTCCTTGTGGGAATAGCTTCTATCCATTTGGTAAAGTAATCAGTGGCAGTCAAGATCCACCTATGCTGACCACTTGAAGCAGGATGAATTTCCCCAATAAAGTATAAGCCCCACTGCTAAAAGGGTCTTGAAGCTACCACAGGATTTAATCGAAAAGACTTGAGTTGTTGCTTCCCAGAGAATTTTTGACACTTAATACAAGCCCTGATCTTCTCATAGACATCAGTGAATATGCTAGGCCAGAAGTACCCAGCCTTGAGAATTTATAGGCTGTAGTTCTTCAGAAATGATGTCCCCCACATAGGATGTCATGAAAATTAACATTATTTTTTGGGCCTCAACTGGTTCTAAACATATCAGAAGGACTCCTAGGGGGTATTTCCAATATAAGACTTGATCCATAAGGAAATATTTAATTTATTTAAGCTTTAAATCTCTTTCCTTTATTTTTCTCATACCATCAGGGGGTCGCAACTCTTGCAGAAAGATTATATATGATGTCTTTGTACTAGATTAATTCTGCCAATGGAGAGTTGACCTATGGGCCTTTATAAGATAACTCAGATTGTTGATTTTCTTATCATATGTTGATGCAGTTAATCCCCAAATATTTGCAATTAGATTCAACCAATAGCTTAGCTAAACCTTGGCCTTTAACTAGTTTGGTAGGCTTTATTTTTAGATCAAATTCAAGGATTTTGGAAATCCACTTGCTCCTCCTTTCGTCTATGTCAGACTGAATGAGAAAGTCCTTCACATAAGCTGAACGAACATATGTAATAAATTTTGAATGTATAACATAGATTTTGAAAGCCTTGAGGGATTTCACTAAAGCATAGGCCTGTTTTTCCATGATGCCATATTTTATCTCTACGTCCCTCAATGCTCTGCTGAAAAAGGAAATAGGCTACTCCAGCCCTTCAACATTCTTTTGCAATAAAATAGTTGCTACTGTATCAAAAGAAGAAAAGGAAAAAATCAGAAAATCTTTGGAGTAATCAAAACTGATGAGTACAGGTGCCTCATTCAAGGCCTTCTTGACATGGTCTAGAGAATTTCTAGACTCAGTAGTCCATTTAATTGCATTCCCCTTTCTGAGCATGGCTGTGATATGCTTCACCAATTCAGCAAGATTTGAAACAAATCTTCTTAAAATGTTGATTTTACCCAAGAAAGACTGAACTTCCTTCTTAGATTGGGGGAGTGGCAAGGTTTGAATAGATTCTACTATGCTTGAATCAATTCTAACTCCCTCAGCTGCTACTATGTACCCCAACAATTTTCCCTCCTTCATGGCAAATAGAGACTTTTTGGGATTTAAGGAGAGACCAAATTTTCTGCATTTTAAGAAGACCTTTCTCAGATGCTAACCATGTTCTTTATCAGACCTGGAAAGAAATGTAATGTCATCCATATAGATGACTACACATTTATCTTTTTATCCAATGAAGGCGATTTCCATAGCTCGCTGAAAGGTTTCCCCAACGTTCATGAATCCAAAGGGAATATTAGCATACATGAAAGTACCCCAAGGAGTAGTGAAGGTTGTCTTTTCTTTTTCTTTAGGTAGGAAAGAGATCTGATTATAGCCAGAAAAGCCATCAATCATGGAAATTATGGATGCACCTATCACCCTCTGCAATATGTGTTCCATATTTGGCAAAGGGTAAATGTCCTTATTAGACCTTCTATTCAAGTTCCTGAAATCAACACACAGTTTGATTTCGCCATTCTTATTTCTTACTGGGACCAAGTTGGCCACCCATTTAGAATATCTCAAAGGGACAATTATTTAGGCATCCAACAACTTCTTTACCCCCCTTTCCATAATAGGCAGCAACATAGGATTTATTTGTCTTAATTTCCGCCTAAATGGTTTGGCCTACTCTTTCAATGGGACCTTATGCTCATTGACACTTATGTCGTATGTTATGAGGTCTTCATAGGTCCAGGGAAACACATCAGTGAATTCTCTTAATAGCTCAGCATACTCGGTCCTTTTTTCCCTTGATAGGCTTCTTGACAACTTGACAAATTTTGGATCCTCCTCTGTACCAATATTGCACTCAGCTACATCAACATCCTTATTTGAAACTTTACCTTTTACTTCCACATCATTTCTATCAAATAGTCTTTCCAAAGGAATTATTCCCTTTGGGATATGATTGTTAGAAAACTGGACAATATGATGATTAGCATTTTTTCTCAGAAAAAGATCATCATGAGGATTTATTTCAGAATTGGGATCTTGATCAATGTGTAATGAAAAAAATGCATCAACAGTCTCTAGGAACCCTTTCATTTCAAGATCATCCTCAAACACTTTCCAATGTTTGACATTGTTAGGTATAGAGGGTCTATATTTCACTTCCACATCATACATGAGCTTAGGTGGCAAAGCGACTCTGAAATTACTTGCTGAAATAACCAGATAATCGATCATAGCATTCTCTTCTCTTGGAACAAATGAAATGTTGAAAGCTAAGAAAAAACTATCAAGCAGATCCCACACTTCATTTCTATAACTTCTAAGTCAAGGGTGCTTGGATTGAGAAATACTTATGATCTGATGGACAATTAACTCAGCATCCCCAAACATTGATATCTCCTCAATCTCCATGTCTTTTGCAACCCTCAAACCCAAAACAAGAGCTTCATACTCTACCACATTATTGGTAGTTTCAAATTATAACTTGTAGGAGAGGGATATAATTTATTGGGTAGGTGAAACCAATACCACTCTAGCACTAGCACCTTCTCTAAAAGAGACTCCATCAAAAAACAGTTTCCAAATAGAGGAAATCAGAGGAGAAACTTCACAGAGAGTAGGGGACTATTTTATTATTTCAAGAGGGGGCTCAAGGGCATCTGTGAGCTGCAATAATTTATATCCAAAATTAGTCTTGAGTGAAAAAATAGGATGGTTGGTGGGGTCTTCTTCATCACTAATAATATAGGCCAACTGAGCTTCTATGTACAGTCTTCTATTCTCCCTCCCAAACATAGGAATGGTAGCATATGTGTGGTCCATATGCAAGGTTCCCCCAAGTATTTTTATCCAAGATCTTAACAAAAGCATGCCAAAATTGGGGGGAACATCAACCACCATGATATCCATGACCACAGTTTTCATGGGGAGATGGAATAGAGATACGACCAAGTCTTTGATAACCCCAAGGCACTTCAGCTTCCTAGATTCAAATGAATACAGGTCATGATAAGTCTTTGTGATTTCTAATCCAAGTTCATCCATGAAATTTTTGGGCATGAGATTATGAGATTCCCCTAAGTCCATAAAACAATTATGCAACACCTTGTCATGTATGTTCAGATATGTATAGAAGGGAGGGGATGAATCATCTCTATCTTCGATCAAAGAACCTAAGATGACTGCTAGTTTTTCATCTTGAAGGTTTACTGAGTCAATGGAATGAAATGATGGTTCAGTCTACAATAGTTTAGAGAGGGACCTTTTGAAATCTTCATGCTTGACTAGCTCTGAAAGGGGTACAGGGATCATAATATTTTGAATTTCATGCTCAAAGTTAAAATAGAAGGGGGGATTCATAATTTCTCTCACTTCTGGGAAAGGAACTTTGGTTATTGGTGAGGGGTTCTGAGTTTTCTTTTTCTTTGTTTTTGTTTGTTTCATCTTTAGCAGGCTTCTCTGCTCTGGAAGGTTGATCAGGGATGTTGAACTTCCCTTATTTCTTCTTATACCTCAGTTTATATTTATTGGGACTACTATTGGTCTTTCCCCCTTTACTCGGCTCATTTATTTTGGTATCCATGAGGGACTCCTCATATGAAGATTGGGTCAAATGGGGAAATGGGGAGGTGTCTCCAAGACAATGGATTTCAGGATCAATCTCTTCTTCTTCTCCTTCTTCATAAACAATGAGGTTATTTTGGAGATGGGTTTGGATTTTCTGATCATCCCTATCTCTGTTTCAAGGCTCTCTTGGAAGTATCTGAGGGGTATTATTTGGCCTTCTGAAGTTACCTCTATTATCAACATTTTGGGCAATCTTATAACTTTGCTTCCCTTTGAATTTCATCTTCTCCATATCTGCAGAAAGATATTTTACCATATTGGTCAATTAATCTACTTGAGGGTGGGACGTAGAGGAACCAGAGGTTGAGGCTTCAGATCTCCCCCTTCTTCTGTCTCTATCATATTTATTCCTGAGTCTGTCAACTGCCAATACATTGGATTCTACTTCTAGGGTTGCATATTTCATATGAGCCAAGGAAGTATCTCTTCTCTCTCTCAACAGGAGGCAAAAATCAAGGTCAAAATCACTAGAATAAGTAATTTTGGCAGAGGCTTATGTAGGCTTTATCTCAGCAGGAATCTTGTTATACAATTTTTTGAATCTTTTGGAGAAATCAGAGATAGAATCTCCATATTTTCTCTTTAGGGACCCGAACTCTGTGATATAATACATAAAGTCTTTTTAATCCCCCCATTGTCTCAAGAAAACATCGTCTAAATCCTCAACCCCAGCAATGGATACAGGGTTCAATCCCCTAAACCATTTATTGACCTCACCATCAAGGCTCTGGACAAAGACTCTCATCCACACATCCTCATTTTCAATATTTAGATTGTTTGCATAACTGTAGAAGGAAACAAGGTGTTCTTCAATAATTATGTCTTCTTCTCCTGTGAATTTGGGCATGTATTTTAGGCAATCGCCAACAGGGAGAGCATTCATTGGCTGAGGTAAGATTAGAGGGGCATATCTTGCAGAGGTAAGATTAGAGGGGCATATCTTGCAGCCACGATGGTATCCATTCTATTTCTAGGGGGATTAGCACCTTCCATAGGGATGATAGCTGGAGGAGAACCAAGAGGAGATGCAATTTGAACATGGGAGGCTGGAACTGATCCTCCAGGAGAAAAGGGAAACAACAGGGGATTTGAGGAAAAAGCTACAGGGCTCGAGGGGACTAATATTTCCCCTTCTGTAAAAGAAACAACTCTAACAGGGGGAGGAGTGGTGAAGCTCGGAGTAGGAAAATATTTTGAGGTCTTGGGTTTAAACCATGGTACAACTTCAGGGGAGATAGGAGTGACAAAGGTTTCTCCTTCCAATCCAAGACCAGGAACACTCCCAAACTTTAAACTTTGGGAAACTCCAGTAGATGGTATAACAGGAGAATGAGAAGCAAGTATTGGAGTTTCTATAGAAGGATGGTGAAAATAATTAGAAGTACCTGGTTCAGCATTTGAAGTACCTTCCTAGAGGATATTTCCTCTTTTGATCATTTTCTTGGGGTCAACTTCAGGTGTTGCTAGAGGTAGTTGTGGGGTAGACCTCTTGTATCTACCTCTGGAATCCACAATTGAAACAGTGGATTCACATCAATGGAGTCTCCAGGTGCACAGTTGAAATCTTTGATGTACTAAGTTCTGATGCACCTTCAAAACCAATAATATTTGTCGTTCAATCCCAGGGAAAATCTTCAATTTGTCCCCGACAATGGTGCCAAAAATGTTAGCACTAGAAGTCACCTTCAGATTGCATTGGAGGTAAGCCCAATACCCATTAGTTTGTATGTCACAATGAATAAATTAAAGGGGAGTCGAATGGGCGTAGACTCGGGATAATATCTCTTTAACTTAGAAAATTGGGTTGGCATGCACATGCAGATGAGGTATTGATTTAACTTCAATCAGTAAGTTGTAGTTAGGGTGAGTAGGAGGAAGAAATTGAGGAGAAAATGTAAAGGTCTACTATGGACATCAGGTCTTTCAGCAGCCTAAGGATGAAAATATTCAAATATAATATCCTATTGGATCCAAAACTTCAGGAAACTTTAAAAGCTATAAAAATAATGCGATCAAACATACATCACTATATGATTACAACACTTGACTGGATCATCTATACCGAGCCTTTCAATATCAGAGGAAAAAGAGGTGGAAAAGATGGTTGCTTGTCATTAAACAAGAAGTCTCAAATTACAACACATAACCAAAGAAATAGTGGCTTCATTAAAACTTTACAATACAGGAGCCTAGCTCAACCATCGACCCTAACAAAATATCAAAAATAACTATTTATACTCAAAACAACTTGCCACCACCACCAAGAGTGTGACCTGGCCATTACAATCAAAGCTTTTCATCTGCATATTCTTGTGTCAGTCTGCACATGCATCCTTCTATCAAATGCGAACTCATATTAGTATGGGCTTGTAGGAGAATCCATTGATAGGGAAAATTTGGGGTGACAGTCTGCCTCCACGACCAGATATTCCATGCTTTCCATTTATGGGGTGAAATGCAGTTTCAACTACCTCCCCCATTTCCATTAACTTCTTTCATCGGGATCAGAACAAGGCTTGACACCCCTGAATGTCCTAGGGGGTGCCCACAACTCCTTCAAGTCAATCTCGATGCCTCAATACCATGCAAACCTTATTTGGTGACCAACATGGATGATTTCGGCCTTTGGAACAACACCTTTCTATTGTTCCATGTAACCTTAGGCTATGACCTTGGGCCCAACTCCTGGGCGCTTCACGATATCAATTTTTCAGTAACCTGTGTCGTGCTCCATGCTAAAACCCTCGATTCACGAAATTGTGATTTCATGTATCTAGTGCCATGCACCCCTTTGAATCAGATGGCCCAGATAAATGTTGGTATTTTGGGACCTCGGGCCTTTGGCATTTCAAGACTTGGGAATATTGCGGATTCCCCACTTCATTTTTCTTGAAATGACTTTCTCCGCGGTTTGGATCTGATGCCACACATCCTGCTGGATCGGATGGCTCATGCTGATTTCAGATTTCAGGAGATAGGACCTTCACCCTGACAACAAAATTCGAGCAGCTTTATAATTCTGATCACCTGCAGACCACAAATATGGACTTCGAATGAAATGTCCTCCATTGAAAACTAAACTTGCTCGCTTGCTTGATTTGGGTCCATATTAGACCGCTCTAAGTGTTTTGCTTTGTGATTATGGTTGCAATCTGCATTATCAAGGATTCAGAATACTGGATGTGGGCTGAAAAATAGGGAGACTGGGGCACTTAAACACAAAGGGGGGGGGAATAAGAAACAATTTTACAAGTTGAAGAGGGGAAAATTTGATACTTGGTCTGTGAAAATGAGAGAGAGATGGAGCAAAATTAAAGTCTTACGTAGAAACCAGAACCCCAGAGGAATCTCACAATTTCATGTGATAACACTTCCATTCTACAATCATCTCCTATTATTCCTTAATATCAATTACTTTATTTGAAACAATTATAGCTGTGTTGTTTTCATGAGTTTCCTTTCTGAATTGTTCCATTGTTTGAAGATATTGATTTGCTTTTAAGTGATGAGCATGTACCGCATATTATTTGCCTGCTTTGATTAAGTGATATTGATTTTGTTCCCTGTAGAATATTTCTTTGCGATCATACAAATAAGGACTGCCTAAAACCATTCCATATTCATTGAGTGGCACCACATCACATGTTACCTCATCCACAAACTTAGATGAAATTGAAAACTTTAATGTGCATTGCTTTGTTATGTGCAATTTATGATTTTTGCTTATCCATTTAAGTGAGTAAGGTTTATTATGCATCTGAGTGTTTAATCTCAATTGTTTAACCAATTCCTCTAAAATCAAGTTAGATTGAGATCCACTATCTATGAATGTGTCAACCTTAGTATGTCTCATCATGACCCTTATGTGAAACAATTTACTTCTAGAATAAAATCCATCACCAATTTTACCTGTCAAACCAACCAATGAGAAATTAGATTCATCACCTGAATCTAACCCCAAGTCTATTGGTCATGTTGTTGCTGCCACTATTTCCCCCCCTTTCCTTTCTTTGAACCACTTTGGTCTTTTCTCAGGATGCAATTTCCAACAATGGTCGTCATCATGCCCTTCTTTCTTGCAATGCTTGCAAGAGGGCTTCTCTTCCTTTCTTGCAACTAAATTTTCCTTATTACCATTCCACTTCCTTTTGTCCTGTTTCCTTGAAGATGATTCCCCTGATACACCAACCCTTGTTTTCCTTGCCTCAATGTATGTTTCTTGAATAGAAACCTCATCAATATTAGTAGGTCCAAACATAAATACAGTTTTATGAATGTGTGTAGGTAAACCTCCTATATACTTCATAAGATTTTCTTTGGTATGTAAAGGAATGTCTAACATCAATGCCATTTTACGAAATCCATATGTGTATTCTTGCACTGTTTTTCCTTTTATTAGTTTAAGACCTTGTCATTCAATTAAATCCTTCTCTTTATAACCCAAAGGAAATAATTTATTTCTAATTGAAGAAACAAAAACTTTCCATGATCGAAATACATTACCCACTTGTTGCGTGTCATTTTGCATCTTGCTTTTCCACTAGATGAGTGTTGTGCCTACAAGTCGAAGTGATGCCAACTTGATTTGAGTTTCTTCATCCTTGATTTGTTTCACACTGCAATAAAACTCCATCTGTCTAACCCAGTTATCAAGCCTCTATGCATTAACTTCACCATCATACATAGGTAATTCAAATTTCACATCAAACTTAAGTAAGGGCATTTCTTGTTTATGTTTATGGGAATGTTTTCTTGCAGTGGATTTAGAACTTAAACTTGAAGAAGAAGAAGTTGATGGAGAAGAAGGAGGTGAAGGTGGAGTTTGAGGAGGATCCTATCCTTATTAACTTTTAACCTTTGAATATTCACCTAGAATCGGTCTCTTTCGTTCTAAGTAATCCTCATATAGAACCTTCATCATCTCCAACATGGAAAAGAAAGTTTTTTGAAACTATTTCTCATCATGAGAAAGTCGCTCTTCCTATGCCATCTTCTCACTTTGAGAAGTTCTCTTTATCTATCCAATCTCAGGATTCTCTTCAACAATATCACCTTCACCATGATTCATTCATTCTCTGGTAATCATGCAAACTCAAAAACCAACTGTCAACTAGCTCTGCTACCACTTGATCTGAAAAGATCTTTTAATGACAATGGTTGAGTTTTAAAACATGAGTTATTTTACCATTTAGGAAAATTAATGAAAGAGGAATAATTAAAGAGGAAAAATATAATCCATTAATCAATATATAGATCTGAAAATAAGCATGAAGAACAACAAACCATAAACAAAGAAGTGATAATGGAGTTCGACAATCTCGCCTACGTCTTTGGGCCTTTGTCTCAGTGGCTGAGGTTTTCTAATTTATGTTAGAATATTTAAAAGTACATCATAACAGTGCCAAAAGGATTACAAAATGATATGGTCGTGTTCTACCAGATCTCAAGAAACCAACAAAACTGATGGAACTAAAAACAGATGAACGGAGCTCCCATAAATGGTCCGCAAAGGTGCTCTCCTCAATGGATTCCCTGCATAAAAATGGAATTGGCTTGGTAATTATTCAAAATTTCTCTGTCCTAAACCTCCTTCCATGGATTCAAGAACCTATGGTTTATATAGACTTGAATTGGGTAACAACCTCCCAACTTCTCCCCAATATCTGGCCTCAAAAAGGGCCCAAAATCCTCCAGGATCCTCCAAAAATGACCAAAATCCCACCAAATTGGTGAAAAATCCAATTGAAATCTCAATATAAAGTTCAAAACCCAAAATTGGGTAATATGCAGGCACACCCCTCGAAATATGGGCTCCTAGTCACTTGGGAACCCTCCAGGTGTCCATGGGCTAAACCCTGGCGTGTTGACCCCCTTAACATTCGACTTTGGGTCATGTGGCTTGGCCATGTGGCCTCGCCCTAGTCCTCCACGTGCCCCCTCCCATTTCGATGTATCCCCTGGTCCTTGGATAGCTCCCCACCAACTGGGTCCTATCCAAGCTATGCCCTACTTGTCAATTAAAAAGGGGAAAGGGGCACATTGTTTAACACGTATGACCACAACCCAAGCGGTCTACCCCTTTCCATAATACCGTCGGCTTGTCTATGAGGTTTGGGGTTTGAATCCCCCTGGATCATAACAAATTTTTACCCAGCCATCATTGGGCATCTGCAGGGTGCCACGTGGAACCACCTGATTGGACCACGTGGTGACCCATGATTGGACCACGTCATCTACCATACATCCAGTCACCCTGCCACCTATCCAACACGTCATCTTTCGTACATCCAGTCAACCTTCCATGTGTCATTTTGTACTCCCAGTCACCTACCCAAATGTCATTCGTACACCACGTGTCCATCTGTCATTGGGCCACGTCATTGTACATACTGTGACATGTCATCCATACGGTGACACGTATCAAATCTGTACAGTGCCAACTCATCCCGAAAGTGATGAAACTAAGTGACATGTGTCACCTCCTAGTGATGCCATGTTAATATGATGACATCATCATGACATCATGCTGACGCATGCTGACGTCACCTATCGTACATGCTAACTTCATCGTTGACTTTGGCCAGGTTGATTTTTTTCATGTTTGGAAAAACGAACAAAGCACGATATCTTTAGCATACGGTGTTCATTTAAGCTCGTTTAAGTTGCATTGGGTTCGTATCGACGATGCCTACGCAAACGTCGATTCTTAGGACATCATACGATTTTTTATTTTTAGGCCTTCCTGGACCCATATTGGTTCCTATATCCAATTCTAGATCAAGTCCTGCCATGAATTTTTGTTGAAGCCTGATCCTTCTTCTTCATCATTTTTTCTGGCCTATACCCATGGAACTCCCCTAGAGCATAGTTTTTCTTCTTTCAAGCTCACTTGAACCATGAAAATGACATCCGACGAGAGATTATTTATCCTTTTTTTCCTTTCTTAGATTACATATGAAAAGGATCGCCATGGAGTCTCCTTTAAGATCTTTTCATACTCCCTAAAATTGAAAAGATTGTAGAACAATCTTGTTTCCCTTCACACTCGTCAAAGTGAAATTTGAAGGCACATATTTCTGACGATATTTTACCACTTTTTCAATCCGGATGGCTCATTTTACAAAAAACGTATGCCCTAGGAGCTACAGTTCATTAGAAGAGTATTCTCAGGTGTAAGTTTAACCCTTTTTCGGGCTTGAGGCACTAAATTTGCGAAAAAAGGGCCATTCTCCTTGGTTTTGGTTTATCACTTTTTCGGGCCTTGGAGATTATTTACAAAAAAGGAAACCCTTAGAGTCTTCTTTAAGCCCTTTTTAGACTCCCTAAATAGGAAAAGATCATCGAGTGACCATGTTTCTTTCACACTTGTTAATTGGTCCAGAAAGAAAATTTGTTTGGCATAAGTTTACCCCTTTTTCCAGCCAATAGATTAACCAGGAAAAAGGTACACCTCGGGAGACACCCCTCACCGGAAGAGTTATCCTAAGTTATGTTTTATACTTTTTCAGGCTTAGGGGACTAAATTTACGAAAAAGGAAGAGGGATTCCATAGTTAATCTCTTTTCAGACTATTTGAAATTGAAAATATAGTCGAGCGATCTTGTCTCTGTCACACTTGTTAAAAAGGTTTGAATAGGCATCCTTTTGGTATAATTTTAACCCTTTTCCGGACCGACTTGACTATGTACGAAAAAAGAATAATCTGGACCTAATGACCAAAAGAATTCTCCTTGGTATGATTTTATTCTTTTCCGAGCCCTGGAGACTAAAATTACAAAAAATACCACTTTGGAGTCTTCTTTTACTGGTTTTTTAGACTCTTTAAATGTGAAAAATGTCGAGCTTACCTTCTCTAGGATCATACAACTTTGAATTGAAGGAATATCATTGTGTCAGTCCGTAATCACATTAAATGTCTCACTCTTTCATATTTATCCTAATTCCAACATCATTTTGTTTTTGTTGAACTTTTAGAGAATTCCTTAGGTGTAAGCCTTGCAACATTTTTTTCCTTTCTAATTTGACACTCTAACCAATGAAGGAATTTTCTCGAGTGTCCTTATCCTACACATGTCTCCTTTTATCGAGCATCAGTATGTTCCATGTGCTTGGAACTAGTTTTATTGCCTATGACACTCGTTCCTCCTTTGTACCATAGCATTATTTTATTCTTTTTCAAGCTCATTAAATATATGAAAAAGACAAAAAAATAAAATATTCCAAAAATAGGGGAAGGGAAAATTTATCTTTTATTGGTAGCAATCTAGTCACCCTTGGGCAAAGCACATCCTTCATTTTGTTCTGCAAGCATTGGTATTTAGTATGACCTTAGGAAGTCATTCTCGTTACATAGAGTTGTGTCCTTCTTCGTTTGGTTACTCTTCCAAACATATGGAGAGTTTGTGATGCCTTGCATGTCACAAGATTATGTCAATAACATTCTTTCTGAGTTAATTTTCATATTTTTTGCTCTTGTCCAAGGGAAATTCTTACAACCTGATTCGTCCATTCTGTGATAAGTCTCTTGACCTTCATGAGTTGAACATCCTAAGATCCCTGTCAAGTTCACATTTAGAATCAATGAAGTTTTGTGCCTAATGATCAAGATCCTCCAGTATTTAAACGACGACTTGTTGAATACCTTAGAGTAGTGTGTCTTACACTCCTACTATACTCATACCTAAGTTTTGAAGATCTTGAAGATATTGCTTGAGTCATGAAGTTATCATCTCCAGCTACAAGAATTCATGCCTCTTGAAGATTCATATGACATTGTATATCTTCTAATGATTTTGAGATGTATATCTTGTGATCCACATGGATGTCGGTGGCCTCCCACCTATTCCAACTGGATCATTTTGGCATTTTTCCAATTTGGCAGTTTTTTCCTAGTTTTTATGTCCCTGACTTTCAGGGTTGTTTTGAGGACCTAAACAACATTTTTAGGGCTCGCCAGAATTATCTTATATACAGAGATAGAGTTTGAAAAAAACATCTATATTCATCATATAGATATTTCCAACGGGCTACCTGACGCAACCCACCCCTCACCGAGCGAGCCGCTCCCACCAGGACCTTCTTCACAACGGGCCCGAAGAGTCAACGACTCTTTTCCTCCCTTGGGAGTCACGAGTCACCCACAACAACTCCTTCGGAAAATCGGGATATCGGGACTCGGGGGTTCACGATTCATGCGAACACAAATCATTGACAGCTCCAACCTCCGAACTCCGAACACCGAATAGTCAACAGTCAACGCTCTCGGTCTCGGGGATTTTCCTATCGGGAAATCGGTGAGTGAAAGGCAGTGATATACTTTCCCTTCGAAACCCCGAACACCGATGTGCCGATATGCTTCCACGTGTCTCCCACTAACTTCTGGGTCCCACTCAGCTACGTCACCTCCTTTTCTCGTGCGATCAGGGGATCGCGGGATCGCGATTTCACCGGTCACAATTCTCTTGCATCATAAAACCTCGAACCCCGATTCTTTGATTCCACCTGTCAACATCTCCTGGGGAGACCCACGTCTTGACACCTATCTCCCTCTCGTTCTATCGGGATTTCACGATTCAGGAGTTCGCGCCTCCTGATGCACAAGGTCACAGACCCTGCCAAACCCTAAATCCCAACTCCTCAAGATCTTCCGCGACGTGTCCTCTCTCCGATCAACGGCTCCGATCGATTCAGGAAATCGTCGATCGAAATTTCAAAGGGATTGAACCCTTGCTTCCGGGAACGCTGAACGCCGAACCCTGATCCAAAGGGATCCTGCGCCACGTGTCCTTGTCTGGATCAACGGCTCAGATTTCTTCGAGGAATCGCGACTCGCGATTTCATGAGGGGTAAACCTCTTACCTTATCAATCCCCGAATGCCGAAACCCCGAAGCCCAATGGACTTTGACTCTTCTCCACCTGTGTTCATGGGTTATCTTCCGCGCATCTTCTCCACGATCTGACGGTCCTCGGGACTTCGGGGAAATTCACAGGGATTTCAACCCATAGATTCTCTTCTTCTGAGAATCCTCCACTCTACCACCTTTGTCCGGTGCGAAATTCACTAGGGTCGGCTCCCACAGTGAAACAAAAGAACTATCTCTCCTGAGCTTTGTCCTTCTAACTCCTTCTGAGAACTTTCATGCACCTCCTGTGCCTGACTTCAAGGACCTTCAAAGTATTGAATTCTTTCCGGACTTGGGGCATTCACAGCCACAGTACTTCCGGCCTTTCTTTACTCAAGCTTGCTACTAAGCCTCGCGTCCAACCTGGACTCACCTTCACGACTTGAACAATCTCTATTCACCCTGGGCAAACGAGAACAAAGGTTCAACTGCTTAGCCTCCTCAACGCACTCTATGCGGAGGAATTCAACTGCACTCTATGCAGGAATCTCCTGGCTCAAGCAGAGAAACAATTGAAACTCATTCTCTCAGGTTTCTAACCTAATATGCTATCACATAAGCAGCATATAAAAGATAAACATATAAGGAAGCAAGTATGCAAAAGCATAATATCAACAACACAAAGAGACTAAACACATCCATGGGATTGAATAAAATCTTTCCTATTAATTCAATGCCTGTTCATGGAGGTTCTTCACAAGCTCTCTGCTCTATTTTTCTTCCTTTCTCATGCTACTGCTGAATAATACAAGATGTGAATAATAATACAACCATCCAATGGAGGGTGCCTATACTCCATTTTCCCTCTCGAAACCTAAAACTGTCTAATCTACAGTTAACTTCTATCTACCAGCATTAAACTATTTAAATGCCTTCCTATCTATAATATATTACAAGTGCGCCCAGCTTTGAATGCCTTCATTTAAATGAAGGCGCAACAAATCTCCAAAGTGATTCAAAAATTGCATGTGCCGGTGCTGTCCAGTTGTTCCTTTACCTCTGCGCGCTGGCTCGCTTGATCAAAATGTGGATGCTCCTGCATCATACTCCTCGGATCAAAATATTTCATGGGCTCCTGTCCATGAGCTCCTGTACAGTCTGCCCATGTTTCAAAATCACTGCTTCTGTCTCCCAGCTGGCATCCTCCACTGGGTGACCTTTTCATTTCACCAGGTATTCAAAATACTGCTTTCTCATGGTCTTCTTCCCTAGTCTTTTATCCAGTATGTACTCGATCTGAGGCTTCTGTGCCACTGGAAACTGCTTCTGCCACTGGACAACTGGTTCCTAAACATTTCTAGTTCCTGCATCTTCGCTCTTATATGGGTATAAATCCGAAATATTGAAAATCGGAGATATTCCGATGCCCTCTAGCAACTCAAGCTCATATGCATTTTCCCCAAATTTCTTCAGGATTTTGCATGGCCCAATTTTCTTCATCTTGAGCTTGTTATATGTTCCTCTAGGGAACCTTTCTTTCCTTAGGTGCRSCAGAACCATGTCCCCAACTTCAAACTGAAGCTGTCTTTTCCWCWGATCGGCTCTGCGCTTATATTCCTGGTTYGATTTCTGCAATCGYTGCTTCACCTRTGTGTGAAGTTCTTGMATTGCTTYAGCAAATTCTTCAGCCCTGGCGCTDCTAGTCTCAGYYTRTTCTGGCTCCCTGAGCTCAGACACTCCTCTCRGCTGTGTCCCATACAAAATTTGAAATGGGCTCTTACCAGTACTCCGATTCACAGAATCGTTGTATGCAAACTCTGCCTGTGGTAGGATTCGATCCCAACTGGTGTGATGTTCCGTCACGAGGCTTCTCAACAGATCCCCCAAACTCCTGTTGACCACTTCCGTCTGCCCATCTGTTTGCGGATGGTAAGAAGAACTGAATGCTAAATCAGTCCCCAGCTTCTTCCATAGCGTCCTCCAAAAATGACCTACAAACTTGGTATCCCGATCCAAGACTATGCTTCTCGGTAATCCATGCAATCTTACAATCTCTTTAAAAAATAAATTGGCGATGTGGGTTGCATCGCTCGTCTTATGGCACGGAATGAAATGCGCCATCTTCAAGAATCTATCCACCACAACAAATATGGAATCAACTCCTCGCTGAGTTCTTGGTAATCCCAACACAAAGTCCATGCTAATGGCTTCCCATGGCCTTTCAGGTATGGGTAATGGCTGATATAACCCCGTGTTCTGTTTCCTGCCCTTCGCGTGTTGACAAATCCTGCACCTGTCAACAAATCTCTTCACATCTGCACGCATGCCTAGCAAAAAATAATATTCACTCAGCTTTGCGAATGTTTTTTCATGCCCGAAATGACCTGCTAGTCCACCACTGTGCTTTTCTCGTACCAAATTCTCTCTCATAGAGAAATCTGGAATGCACAGTTGATTACCCTTGAATAGCAATCCATCCTGTATCAAGAAATCTATCCACGGGCTTCTATCCCTGAGCACCGGATTCTCGGCTGCTTCATAAGCTTCTCTGAAATCAGCATCACCTGCATACATATCCTTCAAGTTTTCAAAACCCAGCCTTTTGACCCTGAATTCCTGCAGCAACAAGCATTTTCGAATCAAGGCGTCAGCTACCTTGTTTGCAGTCCCTGAAATGTGCTTTATGACAAAGGTGAAATTCTGCATATATTCCACCCACTTTGCATGCTTCTGATTCAGCTTCTCCTGCCGACTCACGAATTGTAGTGCATGATTATCACTGTACAACACAAATTCTTTAGGTGTGAGATAATGCCTCCACTTCTTCAATGCCTGGATGATGGCATAGAATTCCTTATCGTACGTGGAGTACTTCAACTTGGCATCATCCAGCTTCTCGCTGTAATATGCAACAGGTCGGTCATCCTGACTTAAGACTCCTCCAACAACATACCCACTAGCATCACACTTCACCTGGAAGGTCTTCCGAAAATCAGGCAGCACTAACACTGGCTGCTCGGTTATCTTTCGCTTCAACAAATTGAAACTCCTCTCCGCCTCGGCTATCCACTGAAAAATTTTATGCCGCTTTTTCACAGTGTCCATCATTGCAGCACTGATTCCACTGAAGTTTCGAATGAACTTCCTGTAGAAGCCTGCCAAACCATGGAAGCTCCTTACCTCGAAAACATTTCTCGGCGATGGCCAATTCCTGATTACTTCAACCTTCTCAGGATCCATCTTCAATTAATTTGCCGAAATAACGAACCCCAGATATATGAGTTTCGTCTGCATAAATGAGCATTTTTTAAAATTGATTAGTAGCTTCTCCTGCTGTAACCTTCTCATCACAATGGCCAAATGCCTCAAGTGTTCAGCTCTAGTCTTGCTGAAAATTAAAATATCATCCAGATATACCACCACAAATTTTCCAATGAATTCCCGTAGGACTTCATTCATCAGCCGAATAAATGTGCTTGGTGCATTTGTCAGCCCAAACGGCATGACCAACCATTCGTACAAACCCTCGTTTGTCTTGAATGCTGTCTTCCATTCATCTCCCTCTCTCATTTGGATCTGATGGTATCCGCTCTTGAGATCTATCTTGGAGAAGTAATTTGCCCCACTCAGGCAATCCATCAAGTCGTCCATTCTCGGCAGTGGAAACCTATACCTGATGGTGATTTTATTGATCGACCTGGAGTCTATACACATTCTCCAGCCCCCATCCTTCTTTGGACTCAGTATTGTCGGAACAACACATGGACTCAGACTCTCCCTGACCAGTCCCTTATCTTGCAGATCCTGTACTTGCCTTTTGACTTCCTCGTTCTCCTAAGGTGTCAACCTGTACACTGCCTTATTTGGCAAACTTGCTCCGGGTATGAGGTCAATGTGGTGACTCACACTCCTCTTCGGTGGCAATGAACGAGGTAGTTCGTCCACGATGATATCAGCGAACTCTCCCAACAGTTCCTGAATCTCCTCTGGCAAGTCGTCCACTCTTGTGCTTGTCAGGACAATTCTTGGCTTCCTGACAACAAAGAACTGTGGATCCTCATCCTTCTCCAGCTCCGTGAGAAGTTCTTTCCCACTCATGAGAAGTATGGTACTGCTCACTTCCGGCTTCACTTCCTTATCCTTCCCTGGGAGCAATGTATGTGATTTCCCATCCTTCTCCAAGGTGTATGTGTTCATTCTCCCATCATGAACCACATGTCTATCATACTTCCATGGTCTTCCCAATAAAACATGGCAGACATCCATGGGAATGACATCACACAAGATTTCATCTCTATATTCACCCATTTTAAAATTTACCAAACATTGTTTTGTAACACATACCTGGTGTCCTTTCTGCAGCCACGTCACTTTGTATGGACTCGGGTGTTTGTTCGTCTTCAGCTCCAGTTTCTCCACCATCTCGGTCGAAACGAGATTATCCGTGCTCCCACTGTCCACTATAACCTTGCATTTCCAGCCCTGGGTCTTGCAAGTCGTCCGGAACAGTCTGCATCTCTGCGCTGTGTCCTCCATCTCCTTCTCAGGTTTCAAGAGAACTTTATGCACTGTTAGTGATTTCCCACTTCCAGTGTCTTCATCTTCGACATCACGCCTCTGCGCCTCAGCGACGTGAGCGGTTCCTCTGTCCATCTTCCTCTCTGGACAATCCACGGCTTTGTGACCGTCTTTCCCACATGTAAAACATGTGATGACTCCTCCTCTGCCTCTTCCTCTACCTCGGGTACAAGGAAATGTATTGGCATCAGCGTAATCTCCTTGCTGATCCGGTCGCTGCCTCCTCGGCTCAAAATTTTGCTGCCTCTGCTGTGAGGTTCCACCTCTTTCAGCTTTTCCTTGAGGCTTTTTCCAATCCTCCTTGGGCTTCTATGTTCTCTCTTGAACAACAACTTTACCTCGTGGCTGGCTTCTGCCTCGCCCTCGCTGTCCCTGCTTGCGGCTCAACTTTTCCTCGGCCTTTAGAGTCATCTGGTACGCATCCTCAACTGTGCGGATGGTAACCATGCTCAATTCATCATGAATGTCATACCTAAGACCATTCAGGTATCTTGCCACCTTTTCGTCATCACTTTCCCGATGACCAGCTCGAATGTTGAGCCTATAGAATTCTTCGGTGTACTCCTTCACCGTCATCATCTTCTGCCTCAGGTTCTGCATGCGCCTGAATAGAGTGATCTGGTAGTCCCTCGGAATGAACTTCGCCTTCATCTTGGCAATCATCCGATCCCAGTTCTTGATCTTCTGTTTGCCTTTGGAACGCCTGTCCGCCTGCAGCTCGTCCCACCATAAGGCTGCGTGTCCCTTCATCTTGGTGACAGCATGTCTTACCTTCTTATCCTCTTCGATATCTTCATAATCGAAGTAGGTGTCGAGTGCTCGGATCCAATCCAACAACTCCTCAGCGTTTAGATTTCCCTCATAAACGGGAATATCCATCTTCGTCTTCGAGCTCATCCTCGAAATGGCTTTAATCAACCTCTCTATCGAGGCATCTTCTGCTGAGACCTCTCCTTCATCATGTCCAGCTTCCTCTTCAATCTCGGGATCGCTGAACTCTCCTGCGTCGGCTCCACGCCTTTGAGTGGCCTCCATATCTTCGAGTCTCGCCCTGAGATCTCGAATTTGACATTCCATTTCTGGATTCCCTGCTGGCCTACCTCTTCTCCGGGCGTTCCTATCCTCACGATCAGGTGACTTCCTCTCTCTCCTGGGCGGAATTATGTATCTACTTCCCTCTGCCTCCTACACAAAGAGAACTCAATTTCCGGCTCTGATACCACCCTGACGCAAGTCGTGAGTATCAGAGTACTTTCCTTTCTCCTTCCCTTCTCTTGCCTGCGATATATAGACAAGACCTTCAGGCTCTGATACCACCCTGACGCAACCCGCCCCTCACCGAGCGAGCCGCTCCCACTAGGACCTTCTTCACAATGGGCCCGAAGAGTCAACGACTCTTTTCCTCCCTCGGGAGTCACGAGTCACCCACAACAACTCCTTCGGAAAATCGGGATATCGCGACTCGGGGGTTCAAGATTCATGTGAACACAAATCACTGACAGCTCCAACCTCCGAACCCCGAACTCCTAATAGTCAACAGTCAACGCTCTCGGTCTCGGGGATTTTCCTATCGGGAAATCGGTGGGTGAAAGGCAGTGATATACTTTCCCTTCGAAACCCCGAACACCGATGTGTCGATATGCTTCCACGTGTCTCCCACAAACTTCCGGGTCCCACTCAGCTACGTCACCTCCTTTGCTCGTGCGGTCGGGGGATCGCGGGATCGCGATTTCACCGGTCAAAATTCTCTTGCATCATAAAACCCCGAACCCAGATTCTTCGATGCCACCTGTCAACATCTCCTGGGGAGACCCACGTCTTGACACCTGTCTCCCTCTCGTTCTATCGGGATTTCGCGATTCGGGAGTTCGCGCCTCCTGATGCACAAGGTCACAGACCCTGCCAAACCCCGAATCCCGACTCCTCAAGATCTTCCGCCACGTGTCCTCTCTCCGATCAACGGCTCCGATCGATTCGGGAAATCGTCGATCACGATTTCAAAGGGATTGAACCCTTGCTTCCGGGAACGCTGAACGCCGAACCCTGATCCGAAGGGATCATGTGCCACGTGTCCTTGTCTGGATCAACGGCTCAGATTTCTTCGGGGAATTGCGACTCACGATTTCACGAGGGGTAAACCTCTTACCTTATCAATCCCCGAATGCCGAAACCCCGAAGCCCGATGGACTTTGAATCTTCTCCACCTGTGTTCACGGGTTATCTTCCGCGCATATTCTCCATGATCTGACGGTCCTCAGGACTTCGCGGAACTTCACAGGAATTTCAACCCGTAGATTCTCTTCTTCTGAGAATCCTCCACTCTACCACCTTCGTCCGGTGCGAACTTCACTGGGGTCGGCTCCCACAGTGAAACAAAAGAACTATCTCTCCTGAGCTTTGTCCTTCTGACTCCTTCTGAGAACTTTCATGCACCTCATGTGCCCGACTTCAAGGACCTTCAAAGTATTGAAGTCTTTCCGGACTTGGGGCATTCCCAGCCACAATACTTCCGGCCTTTCTTTACTCAGGCTTGCTACTGAGCCTCGCGTCCAACCTAGACTCACCTGCACGACTTGAACAATCTCTATTCACCCTGGGCAAAAGAGAACAAAGGTTCAACTGCTTAGCCTCCTCGATGCACTCTATGCAGAGGAATTCAACTGCACTCTATGCAGGAATCTCCTGGCTCAAGCAGAGAAACAATTGAAACTCATTCTCTCAGGTTTCTAACCTGATATGCTATCACATAAGCAACATATAAAAGATAAAAATATAAGGAAGCAAGTATGCAAAAGCATAATATCAACAACACAAAGAGACTAAACACATCCATGGGATTGAATAAAATCTTTCCTATTAATTCAATTCCTGTTCATGGAGGTTCTTCACAAGCTCTCTGCTCTGTTTTTCTTCCTTTCTCATGCTACTACTGAATAATACAAGATGTGAATAATAATAAAACCACCCAATGGAGGGTGCCTATACTCCGTTTTCCCTCTCGAAAGCTAAAACTGTCTAATCTACAGTTAATTTCTATCTACCAGCATTAAACCATTTAAATGCCTTCCTATCTATAATATATTACAAGTGCACCCAGCTTTGAATGCCTTCATTTAAATGACGGCGCAACAAATCTCCAAAGTGATTCAAAAATTGCATGTGCTGGCGCTGTCCAGTTGTTCCTTTACCTCCGCACGCTGGCTCGCTTGATCAAAATGTGGATGCTCCTGCATCACTATCGTGCACCTAAAATAGAGATCGTATGAAAAAGTTACGACCCCGAGAAGTTGATGTACTAACTTACCCAAACGGGGCCCACATGACTTTTTGCCCTTCATCTCCTAGGGTTAGGTTTTTGGATTTCTAGGGTTTTTGACATTCATGTTTATTGTAAAAATGCCTTGAGAGCCTCGTTGTAATCATCTTCTTGCGAATAAGCACAGTTGTCACATCTCTTCTCAGAGATAAGCCACCACCATTCTAGCAAGCTTGTTTTCCACTGCATTTTACAGTTTCAACCTATTTCCTTATTGAATAGAAACTAGTTTTGTTGTAAATTTGTTATTATGTGTTAAGAATATTTTGATAATAATATGTATTCATTTCATTCTAATAAAAAAATATGGATCAGTGTTATCAGAGTGGTATTCTCCTTATCGTTCTTAATGCATGTCCCCAACGAGGTGAGGGTACAAAGAATTGGTTCTTGAGCTTGTTTCTCTTAAAGAAAAAATCTATCGCATGCCCAAGTGACCTCTCATGGTGGGAGAAAATAAAGACGAAAGGACATGATATCCTTTCAAAAATTTTCTCGAGGAAGCCCTCACACAACAGAGGAATGCGATGATGGATAGTTTTGTGCAAATCCTTCGACAACTACTAACATGCGACACATCTTCTTCAAATGGAGGCGCTGCCCCATTCAAGGTACAAATCAAATTTGATATTCCTATATTTGAAGTTTAGATAGACACAAATGTTGTAGAAAAATGGTTGAATCTGCTAGAAGGGTATTTCGTTGTCCATAAATTATTAAATAGAGAAAAGATTACTTTTTCACTCCTCAAAGTCATTCCCCATGTCAAAGGTTGGTGGAAAACTTTCTATGAGAAAAAGGAAACAAAGGAACCCTCATTATTTATAGTCATGGTCTCCTGGGAGTCCTTCGGGGATGTTATTAAGGAACAATACTACCATGTTGGAAGTTATGATGACCTATACACAAAATGGACCACACTGCAGTAGGAAAGAGACCAAGCAGTGCCCGAGTTCACAAATATCTTCCATACCTTGCACACCAAGATGGGTATCAAATATTGTGAGCGACATATGGTGCTCAAATATCACAGAAGTATGCATAGATACATCTAGGCCGAAATGGAGTTTCTGGACATCTCATACTTAGGCGCGGCCTACCGATATGTCGTCAAAATCAAGAAGAAGCTCAAACAAAAGACGCGACAATTTGGGCCTGGGAACCCCTGACATCAATTTTAGGAAAGGGTGGCCCCAACCCACAGAAAAAAGGACATAGAAAATATGGACAACCTCAAGACAACTAGTCCAAGCCACAAGAAAATAAGGACACTAAAAATACAAAGAAAGATATCGAGAATTGGTACAACTTCCATAAGATCCCCTGGAATAACACTGTTGATTTCCGCTCAAAGCAGTCACTGGTGGATGAGGTGAAAGCCTTTGAATCATATGCGGGTTCTAAATATGAGTCAGAACTAGAAAGGGGAGATAGATCATTGATGTAAAACCCAACCCTACCATTGCTACCACCGAGCTCCAGCCCAGTGAACCAGATGAGCCAGAGGAAGAAAAACACCTTTTTCATTCACAGATGTGGGTGAAGGGTGCCCTATTGCACTTCATCATTGATAGAGGTAGACAAAAGAACCTCATCTCAACAGAGGTTTTCAAGTGACTCGTCCTACCGACAATGTCACACCTGCAACCCTACACCATCAAATGGCTCCGCCAAGGAATAGGCATACGTGTCAGCCAACAATGTTGCCTGTCATACAACATCAAGCCCTTCAAAGAAGAGGTATTGTGTGATGTTTCCCCTATCGAAGTTTGTAAGTTTATTTTGGGCCAACCATACTTATGGAAACATCATTCTATATATGAGTCTATTCCTTGCAGTGTTATTATTACTTTGAACAAGAAACTGTATAGGATACCCGAGGTTGTCCCAACTAGTGTTGTTTCCTTGATCTCTTCCAAGAAATGGTCGAAGGTCATATCTTAGAAGGGAAATTTTGTATTCTTCATGATTCACTCTCTAAATGAGTGAAATATCGCAACCACATCCAAGGTTTCGACGACCGACCTCTCCGCACAACAGAAGAAAGTGGATAAGGTCATGGAAGAATACTCAGATATCTTCTCCTCACTTACCGAGGTACCTCTGCACTGTCAGGTCAAGCACCCCATCGATATAACCCCCGACGCATCGATGCCCAATGGGCCAGTCTATCGCTTCTCTTTGTTAAATAATGAGGATATCAAGTGGAAAATCCAATAACTTCTCCAAAAGGGTCACATCCATCCTGAATCATCACCTTGCGGGAGCCCAATCATGCTAGTATGAAAGAAATATGGAACCTGGTCACTTTGCATTGATTATTGGAACCCGAATAAAATCACAGTAAAAAACAGATACCCGATTCCCCGAATCAATGACCTCCTTGATCATCTCACGGGGGACAAATACTTCAGTAAGATTGATCTGAGGTATGGCTACCACTAGGTCCCGATAGAACAGACAGATGTATGGAAGATCGCCTTCAATTCAAAGGAAGTCCTTTTTGAATGGTTGGTCATGCCCTTTGGTTTGACAAATTCTCCATCCACTTTCATGAGAATGATGGACGATATCCTACGACCATTCACAAATAATTTTGCAGTGGTGTATCTGGATGACATCCTCATTTACAGAAAGACTTGGAAAAAACACTTGCAACATATTCAACAGGTTCTGCACACCCTGCGACAGTACATGATACACACCAACTTGGAAAAATGATCCTTCGGCATGGACATGGTCCGTTACCTAGGCTACATCATTTATCAACATGGTGTACATGTGGATCCAACCAAGATCCAATTCATCTGTGACTAGCCAGCCACAACCACACTCACTGAGCTTCAGATCTTCTTAGGACTTACCAATTTCTACCGTGGGTTCGTGTTGGGATTCTCCCATATTGCATGGGCCCTTAGCCAAGTAACCATGGGTGGTGGTAAGGATAAATTTGCATGGGGCCAGTCCCAACAACAAGCATTTAATGATTTGAAGCAGTGCTTGTGCTCAACCTCAGTAATTTCACTATCGAACTTGCAACAACCCTTTGAGATCGAGACAAATGCTTCAGACTATGATGTGGGTGTAATTCTCACTCATCACTACCACCCCATGGCCTATCATAGTGAGACCTTACTTACGAAAAATGAATTTACTCCATTGTGAAAGCCTACCACCAATGGAGAAATTACATTCTTGGGAAGGAGACGGTCATCCACACTGATCATAAGCCACTGCAATTCATGCATACACAAGGAAAATTGTAGAATGACCACCATCAGATGTGGTTCAAATACTTGCAACAATTCCACTTCAACATCAAGTATAAAACAAGAAGCACCAACTGCGTCGTTGATTTCCTCAACATACCTCTAGTCGTGAAACTCACCATGGTGCTAGACTCTTGCGGCCATGAGACCTCTGGATGACCCCAAATCTATGAGATAGAACCAGACTTCGCCACCACCTTCCAAATGTTGGGCGCAAACACAGTTGTCGCTAATTTCCATCTTCAGGATGGGTTGTTGTGTCGTCTGGGCCATATTTGTGTTCCATCAAGCGAGTGAGCGAAGATGATCTAGGAATCCCACTGCAATTGGGTGGTAGGACACTTTGACATTGAAAAGACAGTGGAAATGTTGCAGAAACATTTCTAATGGATGAAACTTCGACAAGAGGTCAACAAGTATATCAGGTCCTACACTGTCTGCACTATTTCCAAACCGAACACTAAGAAAAAAGGATTATACACCCCTCTGCCTACACTTGGCATGCCATGGGAATCCATATCAGTGGACTACATGTAGGGCCTCCCATCCACCAAGCGAGGAAATGATTGTGTTTTTGTGGTTTTTGATCTCTTTTCTAAGTGGCGATTATGGCCACTTGCAAGAAGAGAATCACAACAGAGGTCACTTCCAAGCTCTTCTTTGAATGAGTTTGCGTACATTTTGGAATCCCAAAAACAATTGTCTCATATTGGGATAATCGATTTCTCATCACATTCTGGTTGAGCCTCTGTTCATTGTTGGACACCAAGCTCACCAAATCCACAGCCTTCCACCCCCAAATAGATGGCCAAACTTAGGTCGTAAATCGAATGATCATGCATATATTTTGAATGTATAATTCCAAGAACCCTCACACATGGTATGAGACTCTTCCCTATGTTCAACATAGCTACAACTAAGCCCTACATAGCTCAACCGACCATATCCCCTTTCAGGTGGGGTTGGGATTCCAACCATTATGTCCCATAGATGTTGCAATACCCCTTGTGGTCACCTCGACCGACTCATCTCCTTTTCCAACTGAAGATGACAAATCAACCTGGTTCATTGAGGGGATCCAACACATCCACCAATAGGTCTAGTATATCCTACATAATTCCAATGACAAGTACAAGTAGCGCCATGATCAACACCAGGTGCCACATAAGTTTTAGGTGGGTGACAAAGTTTGGTTGCACTTGCAGAAAGAACGCCTTACAGGACCCCATCAAAATATTCTCCCACTCCATTATGGGTCATACACCATCACCAAGGCTATGGGTGATAATAATTTTGAGATCAACATTCCTCCTTTCCTTGGCATGCACCCAGTGTTCAACGTGGATCTCCTTCAACCTTATTTCCCACCATTATTGGACACCTCAGAGATAACAGAACAACTAACACCAACAAATATCAACCCCGAATGAATACAATAGGAATCCAGTGATCATATTGTGGAAAAACAGGTCAAGGTCACTTGCCAACAAAGGATCTAGCTTTATCGAGTTGTCAAAGCAGGGCAACTCCTGCACCAAGGCAAGTGGCTCACCGAGGGCCACATCCAGCCGAAATTTCCTCATCTGATGGGGAAACTCAATGTAATGGAGACCATTTATTCCTAATGGGGGAGGATTGATCCATATGGACTTCAATGACCTCCCACCTATTCCAACTAGCTCATTTTAGCAGTTTTCCAATTTGGCAGTTTTTTCCTAGTTTTCGGGTCCTTGACTTCCGGGGCCGTTTTGAGGCCCTAAAAAAGGTTTTTAGGGCTCTCCATAGTCATCCTATATGTGAAGTCAATTCTAATGGCACCATGTGTATTCCACGGATAGATCTCTGCAACGGGATATCGTGCACCTAAAATGAAGATCGTATGCAAAAGTTACGACCCCAGAAAGTTGATGTACTAACTTACCCAAACGGGGCCCACATGACTTTTGGTGCTTCATCTCCTAGGGTTAGGTTTTTTGATGTATAAGGTTTTTGAAATTCCTGTTTATTGTAAAAATTCCTTGAGATCCTCATTGTAATCATCTTCTTGTGAATGAGCACAGTCATCACATCTCTTCTCAAAGATAAGACGCCACCATTCTAGCAATCTTGTTTTCCGCTGCATTTTACAGTTTCAACTTATTTACTTATTGAATAGAAACTAGTTTTACTATATATATGCTATTATGTGTTAAGCATATTTTGATAATAATATGTATTCATTTCATTCTACTCATAAAATCTGGATCATCATGTGTATTGTTCACGACTACAATTTGTATTGGCTTACACATTATTCATGTAGCCATGATTACTATATATGACATGGATCTGAAGTTTACTTGATTGCAAGCCATGCTTAGTTTTTTTGGAGCATAGGTATGCCCACCTTGGTGATTATTATTATTCTTTTATAGATGACATGACCAAAAATCCTCGTCTAAGCTCACTTGACTCAGTGCCTTCCCACTTTATTAAAGATGTTGTAATATATTTTGGCCATCAGTTGCTCTTATGACCTCACACATTAGGGGGCATCTGTTATAGCTCAAAATTCCACTACTATACATTTCTTACATTGGAATACTCATTTACACATTCAACCATTTTTTATGAGGTTTCTCTTTAAAAAAACACATTTTTGTATGGTGCACATGCCCTACTACATGTGCAACACACGTACATACACTAGCTGCATACATGACAGGTCGCCTATACTCTAAAAAGTTTCAAAAACTAAAAAAATTCATGCTTTCGGGCAAATTTTACGGGCTATGTCAGGTTGCACAACCATTTTCCTCCTATAGCCATTTTGACAATTGAATAACCATCATTTCTTCGTATAAAAGGGACCTAGGGGGTTCAATTGGATATATGGAAGAAGAGGCAAGTGAACTCTACCAAAATTTCTCCGTCTCTCATTCCAAGCTTTTGCATCATGTTCTAAGCATTCACCCTCAACATTCCCAATCATTTATCCTTCTTATGAAATTCATCCATTTCCTTCTATTGGCATGTTGGTTGTAAGGATCTCATTTTGGGATTGGTGCACTTGGAGTCTAATTAGAGGAACCCAGGTGAGGTTCATGGAGTGGTGTCAGGAAGACTAAGGTTGTATATTATCATCTTGTTTTCAATAAAAGAGAATTTTCTTGTCCCAAATCTATGTCTCTTCATGTTTATGTTTCTAAATTTCTTCCGTGAATATTTAGGCCTTTAAATGATCTTGGTGATTGTGCATATGCTATTGTATATTGTTTTCTGAAGTTTTTTCAGGCCAGCATTGGGTGGAGGCTTGTAATACAGGAGAGAACAATGAGAGGAAAGGATCTACTACAAACGAAAGGACTTAAGATGCATACCTTGATTTACCATCCCTTTCCTAAATTGTCATTAGGTCTTGTTGGATTTCCATGGAATAGGAGTAATTATGTCTTTTAAGGTGTCATTTCTCTACCTAGTCACTATAACCTGATTGAGGGGTTTTTCCCCAAATCAAGCATTGTGAAATATTCAATACATGGGGATATCATTCGACTACTTTTCCATTATTGTAGAAGTATTGGAGTAGGCCTACAAATTTGTTTTGTAATTTTTTCAAGTTTGTAGGACATGATGACAAGGATTGTAGTGAATTCTATTTAATGAGAGAGTGCACTGCATATGATTACATAATACAAGAATAAAATGCCTCATCAAAAGGAGGAGTTCCATATTATAATACTCCAAGAGGATTTATCAGGGTGGATGAGGAGGATTTGACAGAGGTCAAAGATGAGGAGGATTTGGTAAACAAGGAAGATGACCGATCATTTGTTATAATTGCAACCAACCAGTACATTTAGTGAGAGACTTCTTGAATCCTTGCACGACATGCATGTATTTCAGAGCATTGGACCATCCGATGAAAGATTATCCTCAAATGATAGAAAAATGGTAGGAAAGAGGGAACCAGAACCAGACCCAGAACCAAAACTAGCACATATAGATGATAGCATGTGAGGAGCACGACAATCAACCCAGAATAACAACAATTTCACACAGAGGAATGAGAATCAGAGAAGACATGACGAAACAAGGGAATGAAATTCAACAGAGTGTAAGGAAAGTAGTGGATCCATTACCATTGTTTGATCTGTGAAAAGAGACGAAAATCTTGGACAATTTCCTTTTGAAGTTGTTAGAATACTCTGAAAATTCCACCCATAGAGAGGTATGTTCTTTGAAATACCCTTACAAAGAGTTATATTGACTATTCACTAGAATTATTGTGTAGGAATCTATGGCTACAGTCCCAATATATGTATTTTATGTCCTGCGCCTATTTATCCATGAGAGCGTTTTATTTGACTGGGATCGAATCTTTTTGAGTGAAGTTTATTTTCAACTTGTAAATATTTAGAAAAATAATAAATTCTTCATGAGTTCCTACTTGATTTTCACAATATCATTCTACCATATCTTCAAAGATTTACCTTGCACAAGGAGTCTTGAATTTGGAAAAGTCCCTATGCAATTTTGATATACTACATTATGGAAACACAAAGCTCCTTAGTATTTTTATTATGTTCATAATTCCTTCCTATCTACTTTCAAAAGTCTATTTTATGGTCCTAATACATCAATATTTTTTATCGAAGTTGTTTCCTTTTTAGAAGGAAATGGGGTTTTTGAAACCTTAGTTGATTTTAGTTTCATAAGACAATATGGATTCAAGGAGAAACCTCCCTTACTCCATTTATATGTGTCAGATAAATTATTTTTTATTGAAGTTTGTAAACAATACAAGTTCTATGAACACTTTTTTAATGAGAAGAGAAAAAATAAGGTTATTCCATTGCCTTAGAAAATTGGGGAAATCATTGTCAAAAACATTTCTCATCTGGATGAATTTTCTAATCACTTTGTTAACTTCAAACTAATATAAGTCCCTAAAATTCTTGGATTTTACCCCAATCATTTGTTTATAGCACATATGTCTACAATCGGTTATGGCTCATCCTTTGTGAAGACTAATCATTTTAAATAAGAAGGTGGGGATAATCAGAACCCCATGGAAGACATCCTGGAAAAAAATTATGATGATATTGACAGTTTGGTTAGCACTAATTACCAACATAGACAAAACAAAAGGGTCAAACCATGAGAAATGGTAACCCTACCCCTGATTCACCTAATGTCTCATAGAGGAGTTCTTAGAAAAAAAATTGAACCCAAAGAATAAATCCTATCCCAATGAATTACCATTCAGGAAATTCTGGTGGTGGAGGAGATGAAAACCCCCCAAAAGTAAACATTGGAAAAACTCATACTGTCCCTACAACACTTAAAAGAAAAAGAAATGTAACTCAAAAGGGAAATTTTTTTATTCATGAATCTGAATACATGGAATTTAATGAATAAGAAGAAGGTCCTGATTGGGTCACATAGATATTGTTATAAAATATATAAATAATACAAGAAATGGATTTTCAAGAGCCATTGATTTTTTAAGAGGAGTCTTTCACATTTCACCGAGATGCTTTCAATAGGGAATACAAAAAGTTGTTGATTGAAAAAATTAATCTAAAAAATAAAAGGTTGTTGATAAATGGAACTCTAAGATTGATCTACAAAGGATAAAACCCTAAAAGGTCATGAAATTTCATGAAGCAACCAAATAAGCACTCAAATCCTCAATTGATGAAATTGAAATAGAAAACCAAATATTGAAAGAAAAAATAAAAGAATTGGAGAATGCCTTATTGTTGAAGTCTCTGTATTTTGAGCCAATTGCGACCATCTAGCCTCTCAATACTTTGGAATACATTCCATAATATATCTCCAAGATAAGAGGTGCTTCAAAACTATTGACAACCATCAATCTACAATACGTTGGAGANAAAAAAAAAAACCAATTTCCTTGATCTTTGAGATATGGAAACTAGGTACAATTTCTACTATACTCTATTCAAGGATTACAAATTTCAAAGAATATCTCCAAAAGGACCTGGATAGTGATGAAAAATTATACTAGGAATTTGTTGGCACATTTTCTACTAAAATATCTAATATGAATGACGTGCAAAGGAGAGAACAAAATCTCTCATCAAAAATTAGATTAAGGTAAATTAATGTTGGATGGTAAAAAAGGATTCATTGTTTAAATAATTACTTCACCAATGTGATACTATAAATAGAAAAGGGGGAAATTAATTTCTACAAGTTGTTTATTTGAAAAAAGAGCTAAGGGGCCCACATTTAATGGATTCAATTCTACTCTCCATGGATCAGTTACAAGAACATCTGGATACCTTGAAAGTTGCATGGGAAAATGAATTCAATGAAATAACTTAATACTCAAAAGAGGAAGTAGAAAAGTGGATGATTCATTATATAAAAAAGAATGATGAGGTTTAAGACATGTTGCACGAGCTCAATTTTGATATTAGATGTATGGAGAAAGAATTTTTCGATGCAAATACTAAACATGAGGCGATGGTTTCTCCCATGCAAGACTATATCGAAGTATGGTTAAATAAATAATTGATAAAAATAACTAAGCCAGATTAACCAAAGTTAGTTACAATTTACATGGAACCTCTAGCTACAAAACTCTACAAAAATCACCCCAACAAGCAAATAGCAATATCTCTCCATCCATCATAGTAAGTCAAGTAATCACATTATTTATTTTCCTCGTTTGGTAGTCACTCAACCTTTCTTGTTTCAAAATATGTGAAAACCAAAGGAAAACCACTAATTGTTTTCACTTTTTGTCTTCCAAGCCTTTCTTTAATTTCATGGTCTGCAGGAGCCCAATCCCATTCCTATTTGAAGGACGAATGTCTTTTACTTCTAATGAATATTTTAGACATCACCATTTTTAATACAAATATTTGCAGTTTTTTTAGGATCCCTAAAGAACTATTTGGGGCATTACATTAGTGATTTCTCAGACTTTGATTTTAAAGTATGAGGTTTCAAATGTATTTTCCATCAAAATATTTTTTGAGTCTAATGCAGTAATCATGTCAAGATCTCTGTGAATGTGAACCATGTTTTTGATCTTCTACAATGATGTGTTATTTTGATCATTCTATGATGGAAATTTTATCTTTTTAAATTCCTTATATTTATGGTTTACTATATTGTATCATATTGTGAATATTCATTTCCTCTATAAGCCTGGTCCTCTCTCAATATTTCTTCTCATGTGAATATTTATTTTTTGAAAACCTAGTCTTTTATAGTATTCTTTTGTAAAGTATAAAATATTGATAGAGGAGTACCACCTCTTTAAAAATGTAGGGTATTTATCCTCGACATGTTTTCTTAAAGATATTAAACCATATTTTTTTATCAAAAAGGAGGACCTTGGTTATACCGATACAAAAATTTTATTTTTGACACTCTTTAAGTTAGACTACTATGTTTCATTCAATGGCCTTGGAAACTTACCTCTCCAATCCTAATCGAAGGCCCTAACTTGGACTAATTTGTGAACCCTACAAATAAAATTCTAATAAATTTTAGTTTATGTGTTTATTTTATAGTTTTTATTACTCAAAGGGTAATGTAAGTGAAACATGTGATGTGTTTGACGAATTTTATAAATAAAACACTAAAAAACATTGTTGTTTAATACGGAAAAAAAATAATTATTCATTGGAAAAATATGTGTTATAAGAACACTTCTAAATGCAAACTCTTATCTCTCAGATGCAATCCAATTTTCTTTTCATTGCGATGTATAATGAAAGTATTTACTTCATATGTAATGCAATATGTGATACACTATTTTACTTTGAATGCAATGCAACAGCTGATGAAAGATTCACTTTGAATGCAAAGAAACTTTTTGAAACCAAGCAAAACTTTAAGTTTTCTTTTCAAGATGAAACTATGAATGAAACCAACAAGAAACTCAAAATATTTCAAAATTACAAGTATGAATTTGAATTCAATGAAAAAGGGGAGAAAGAATTATAGAAAGTGAATTTTCTTTTATTTTTTAGTGATAAAATATGGTAAATACTGAGAAAAGAAGAAAAACCAACAAACTTCTCTTTTGTTTTTTCTTCCTATTCAAGCAAACGGAAATGAAAAAATACTATTTTTTTTTTCTTTTCTTTGCTAAACAAGTAAAAAGTATTGCTTAAAGGTAAAAAGAAACAGATCAAAGTCTTCCATACTATAAAGAGGACTACCAAATAAATCCAATAAATAAAAGACTTGAAACAAGAACTTTCAGACTACCTAAACCAAAACTAGTCTTGAAGAAATTAACAATAGAAACTATATACTTTTTTTTTCTTGTAAGATTAAACAACTTCAATGTTTCTTGAGACTAACACTAGGATACAAAGACTCATAGTACCTAGAAAGATCCACCAAAACCCAACAAATCCTTCAAGAAGGCTAAGAAAAGTTAAAAACTCCCTCTCAGGATGTATACATGTAACACCCTGTTTCCCCCAGCTTGTAAATATAACTGGACTGGCCAAGAACTATGGAAAACTCATAAATATGGATATGTGATGTAAAGGGACCTTAAGGAAAAGGTCAATAAATGTGAATGACATTTTGAACTTATTGCAGTACTGCTGAGAGGGGATGTGCAGAAAAGAGACCACGATGGTGGTGGAAGGCACCTGAAAAGGTGGCGTTAACTTCCACTGAGAATTAATACCGTATTTGGACTCCACTGGCCCGGAGAACCAAAAGTAGCTCGCTGGCCCCAAATTTAATGTCTTGTAGGCTGGTAGGCAGGTGGCTTGATGAGGGATGGGATGGTGAACCGCCCATCCGTACAATCGTCAGGCCTGATCGACGTGAGGGTAATAGTGCTACACACAACCTCGCGAGAGGAAAAGGTGTATGGAAGAAGCGATTGTGGAGGGGGAAGACGCGAGGGGAACTCTGGAATTTTTACGTAGAGTGAGTGATAGTAGAGAGGAAGGATTGGAACCTTCGTTCCTGGTCACTGGCAGACAGAGAGACACAGTCTCACAACATCGTAGTCTCAGCTCGGGGGTGGGTAGTGGTAAATCTATTGGGAGTCGCTACGCCTACGGTTGGGTGGAAACAAGCACCCCTCTCAGCAGTTGTACCCACCTTTGGTGTTATTTCTGATAAGTGTTTTACATATTGCATCTTGAAATTCATATACTGATATATATATATGGTCGTAGAACTGTGAAATTGTGAACGATTACAGTATAAGAATGTCTATGCAGTGTTTTGATAAGAAATAATGGATATATGCTTATGTTGATAAATGAATTTAGTTATGCATGAGTTGAATCAAGTCATACTTCCAGTCCGTCCTTGAGAGTTTGTTCCCGTTTGTCTGTTTCCAGGAAGACCCCGGAATAGGACTCTTCATAGAGGTTCCCTTCTTGGAAAGTTTTTCTAAAGAACCTGGAAAAAGGACTTGAATGGGCAAGTCTTAATAACCCTGTATGAGGAGGAATGACCCTCTTAAGGTTTCGAGATAGCAACATAGGGATAAGTAACAAATCGACCAATGAGATCTCGTCGGATGACCCATACCCATTCACAACCGTTAGATTGACGAAAGTAACAAGGGCGTTACATACCTTGCCCATTTTTCGCTCTATATTTGTGAATAACGAGGAAATCGGGATCGTAGATCCCAAGACCTAGGAGAACATTTGGACCATCGATCTTTCCACATCCACGAAGTGGTGGAAGAATGCACAAGGTGGGACAATCTCAGCCGTTGGATCTCATTTAGAAATCCCGTCAGTCATTGGATCGGGTTAAGATACTCAGAGTTTAGTCTCTGGAGTGTGTGCGGGAAGAATGGATCTAGACTGTTAGATCTTGGTCCATTTATCTGTCAGTCGTCAGATCGGACAAGAGGTGTATGGGGTTTAGCCCTTCTCACACCAGGCAAAAGTCTCGACCTTCATCGGAATATCGGTATTTGGGAAATTGAAGATCTCGAGGTCGAGGGAATTAGGATGCTATAAGTCTTGAAATAGCGAGATCAGATCTGGACCGTCCATCAGGGTGAGACATGTGGCGGAGATCTAAAGAGAATTGGCAAATCGGGAGTTCTATGAGCAAGAGGGTGGGGAAATCCATAGTGAAACCCCCGATACCATCAGAGCCGTCCATCTGATTGGGACAGGTGGCAACCATCGGGAGACATCGACGTTTGGGCCATCGAGACTCACACAGGTAAGTGCCTTTTGCGTTGGCGTTTGGAGAAGTTTGATGCTTAACCTGGACCATCCCTCCATTTAGGGCACCTGTCGGAGATCCGAAGAAAGTCGAGGATCAACATATCAGGATTCTCGAGGACAAGAAAATCGAGACACTTCAAGTCTCGAAATGTTGGGAAGATCTGAACCGTCCGTTGAGGATACGCGTGGCGGAGATTGAGGTTTACTATCGAGAGTTGGGATATGACATTCCCGTGGACAGGAGATCGGGGAAGTCCGAAGTAAAAAACCCCGGCAAAAATCTGAGCTGTCCATTTAGGGAGACAGGTGTCCGACATCCGTAGAGAGTCAGGATATTCGGCATTGGAAGATCAGAGTTCCCGAGGCCGTGAGAATTGGGACATCACAAGTCTCGAAATCCTGGAGAAATCGGGACCGTCCATCAAAAGAGGACGCGTGGCAGCAATTGGCGTCGTCGGGAAAGTCCCGATAGGGAGTTGTTGATCGACGTTTGGGTCATCGGGATATCGGGAATCTTGGTGACAATTTGTTTATGCATTTTGGAATCGCAAATCTTGAAACCCCGATGAGTGGGGGCCAGTTGTCAGCATAACGGGAAGTCAGGATTCGAGGGATCGGGAATCCCGTGAGCCTATGCATTTTGGCATTGAAAACCCTGTAGCGTCGACGAGGGATAAGACTGCAGTCATGGGGATAGTGGTCATGTGGGCCAGGATAGCTAGCGCGTAAAGGGGCGCATCGAGATTCGAGGAATCGCAAGTCCTGGGGACGTTTGCATTTCGACATTGGAAAGTAAGAAACCTCGATGGGGGACAAGGCTGTGGTCTTGAGAGATAGAGGTCACATGAACCAAGAGCTTGGCCTGGAGGGCTAGTGGGAATTGGAATGCATTGGGAATTTGAAGTCCAAACCCCGAAAGAAGGATAAGGATGCAGTCTTATGAGAGCGGTCATGTGGATCAAAGGGCATAGCCCAGAGGCCATAGCCTGGAGGGGCTGAGGCCGGAAGAGAGCTCATCGGAGATCGGAGAATCGAGGGCATAGGAACCCTCAACATTAGAAAGGACAAAACCCTAAAAACTTGAATTTGTCATCAGGGAAAGACCACGGTTAGGTGTAGAGAGTCATATAGGTGAATGAAAGACCCGTTGCTCAGGGTTGGCATTTCGCTGATGCAAGATTCATGGATTCTCATTGTTGAGAAATAAACGAAAAAGTTTGATTTATGTAGTGGGTATGTTACAAAGTGGTATCAGAGCATGGTTACAACACTCGGCCTGATTGGGCTCATGCACGAGTCACGCATAAACTTCGTTCGAAGCACTCCTACGAGGAGTAACCCCCTAACTTGACTCTCTAGTCCAGGATTAAAAACTTGGAAAATGAGAACCCAATTGTGTATGCATGTGAAAGAGTTATGAATTTATGCGCAAATTATAAAAATGAATTTAACTCTTGACTAATAACCAACGTTTATCTTTTCACTCGAGCAAACGATCAACCATGGGAATCTATAGACACAAAGTATGGTGACTCACCAAGAGGTGGGAGAAGGCTCCCACAATAGAGATGAAGAGTCTGACAAAAGAAGAGAAATAGGAACCCCTCCAGACCTAGCCGAGACTGTGAGGAGTCTCATGGTTGAATTGCAAAGCTGCAAGGCCGACAATGAAAGGATGATGAAAGAACAAGAAAAGCAAACCGAAATTAATACAGTTTTACTGCAAATCTTATTTGACCTACAGTGACAAATCGAGCATGAACCTGAGATGCAGAATCATGGTCGTATCAGTGGCCATACTGAGAGAAGCACGTCAAGAAAGGTCCACCCCAGAGGTAAAGGACCAGTGCTAGACGATTCCACTGAGAAGGAAGATGGCGATTCATAAGTCTCTTCCAGCAGCAAGACCAGTTCCTATTCTTAAAAGAAACAGAAGAAGCAAAAGACTTCCAAGATTCATAAATTTGAGGAATTCCGGAAGGCCAAACCTCCCTCCTTCGACGGTGATATAAAGAAAGGAGAGGAAGTCGAGGCCTGGCTACTTGGACTGAAGAAATATTTCAGAGTCCATGAATTCTCAGAGAACTTGAAGGCCCGAGTGGCCACTTTCAATCTGAACGGAAAGGCTTCCATCTGGTGGGAAGACCTTAAGAATATGAAGGGGATCTGTGAGGAGGACCTGTCTTGGAAACGGTTTGAGAAGTACTTCCGGAAGAAGTATTTGTCAGAAAGATATTTTGATGAGAAGGCTAAAGAGTTTTATGAACACAAACTGGGACAACTTACTATGGAATAATATGTCAACAAATTCCTCGACTTATTGAGATATGTACCCTACATCAAAGCAGAGAAGGCAAAGGCACAATGCTTCATCAGTGGGCTACCCAAGGAATACTGGAACCAAATTGAATTTGACGAGCCAAAGACCTTAGAAGACACTATTCGGAAGGAAACATATTGTCATGAACAATATGGACATCGAGCAGAGTCTCGTGGAGACTGGAAACAGAAGAATGGTTCAAGATTTTAGAAAAAGGGGAGCAAATCCTCAGGATTTAAAAACTACAAGAAGAACCACAGAATGAACTTCCCAACCCGGAGTGTACTCCAGCAGAACTTTCCCTCGGTGGACGGAAATAAAACTTCTGGACCTATACCAGTAAACATTGATAACCCAAAGAGGAAACCTTTGGAATGTTGGGATTTCAGAGGAGAGCATCTCTGGAGAGACTGTCCACACCGACAACAGAACAGTCGAAAATTTTATAACCTTCAGGAAGCGACCACAGTCAATGATGTGGCAAGGAGTGTGCCGCAGATTTATGCATCCTTGGATAATAACCAAGCTGACCACCAAGCTTCAGTGGTGGAAATAGAAGGTATGATTTTCAACCATCTGGTGTTTGTTTTGATTGACCCTGGTTCAAATTTGAGTTATATAGCCTCTAAAGTTGTTGATAAATGTAAGCTACAGCCACGAAAATAGACCAAGCCATGGATGGTAAAGTTAGCCACGGGCACTAAAAGAAAGGTGGTAGAGGCCATACCAGCCTGCCAATTAATGTTGGGTGAATTCCCCACCCAAGAAACCCTTAATGTATTACCCCTGGGATCATACAATCTGTTGATTGGTATGGACTGGTTGGCTGCCCATAAATCCAAGCTGGACTGTTACTATAAAACCTTAGAATGTGTGAACGGAGAAGGAAAAAGGATAACCCTTCAAGTGATCTGAAAACTGGTCTCGGTGAGACAAATATCAACCCTGCAAATGAGGAAGTATTGCCGAAAGGGATGTCCCCTATATGAAATACAGGTGTTGAAAATAATCGAAGGTTCAAAACCAACCCCCAATGATCACCCTATCCTGAGAGAATACAGAGATGTTTTTCCGGAGGAGGTACTAGGTCTACCTCCGAGAAGAGACATTGACTTCCCGATAGAACTCGCACCAGGAGTGGTGTCGGTGTATAGAACACCCTACCGGATGAGCACACCTGAGTTAGTTGAACTCAAATTGCAATTAAAAGAAATGATGGACAAGGGTTATATTTGACCCAGCGTGTCCCCACGGGGAGCACCGGTCCTATTTGTGAAAAAGAAGGATGGCACCCTTAGACTGTGCATAGATTACAAACAACTTAATAAAGTGACCATAAAGAACAAATACCCCTTGCCCAGGATCGATGATCTATTCGATCAGTTGGGAGGTGCGTCTATTTTTTCAAAGATTGACTTGAGTTCGGGATACCATCAAGTCCGAATTAAGGGTGAAGACATCCATAAAACTGCTTTCCGGACACGATATGGTCACTATGAGTTTGTGGTAGTGCCATTTGGGTTAACCAATGCCCCTGCCACTTTCATGTGCTTAATGAACAATGTACTCAGTAAATATTTAGATAAATTTGTACTAGTTTTCATTGATGACATATTAATCTATTCTAAGAATAGAGAAGAACATGAAGAGCATCTTAGACTTGTGCTGCAAGTGCTAAGAGAGCATCAACTCTATGTTAAATTCATCAAATGTCACTTCTTTCAGAAGAAAATACATTACTTGGGACATGTTCTGTCCGAGGAAGGGGTAGTAGTAGATCCTGACAAGGTCAGGTCTATCATGGAATGGCCTACCCCAAAGGATGTCTCAGACATCAGATCCTTTATGGGATTGGTGGGATACTATAGAAGATTTATAAAAGATTTTTCCAAGATTGGTTGTCCAATCATTGCCCTCCATAAGAAGGGAATGAAATTTCTGTGGACACAACAATGTGAAGAAATATTTCAAACCTTGAAACATCTACTAACCCATGCACCTGTGTTGAAAATCATTGACCCAGAAGCTGACTTCCTTGTGTGCACGAATGCCTGTAAGGAAGGGCTCAGAGGAGTCCTTATGTAGGAAGGAAAGGTGATCTGTTATGAATCCCAAAAATTGAATGAACACGAGGTCAATTATGTGACTCATGATCTGGAACTGGCTTCCATAGAGCACGCCTTAAAAATGTGGAGGCATTACCTCCTGGGAAGGAAGTTTGTACTTATGATGGATCATTGTGGATTGCGGTATTTGTTTGATCAACCCAAGCTCAATGCTAGACAAGCTAGATGGATGGCCCTCCTTAGTGAATTTGATTTTGAAATCAAACACATTAAAGGGAAAGAGAATCGGGTGGTTGATGCCCTTAGCATAAGCATGAGAACAATTCACCTGGCAGCGGTGAGTACCTGCGAGACAGATGTCAAGAACAGAGTCAAAAAGGCACAAGAAACAGATCCCTTCGTCCGAAATGTGACCCTGTACCTACATCAAGAACCCACTGGAGCAAAATACGAAGGCTATCAGATGACTGAAGGAGATCTGCTCACCTACAGAGATAGAGGGTACATTCCCAATTGTGACGACTTGAAGAGGTTCATCATGGATGAACTACATAAAAGACCCTACACTGTGTTAGGACCACACAATGTACCTTTTTGCCTATACTTTTTTCCACTATTATACTCTTGATCACCCATATTTAGACTCATACTATCACTTTATCTGATCATACCAAAGGTATACAACGTCCCTTCTCATTACTATACGTTTAATCTGTTTTGCATAATATTTTACATCACTCTCGTACTTGACCATTGATTAGAAATGCATAAGTGTTCAGAATTGCAGATTAGCATTTGAGGCCTATTGCTAAAACAAAGAACTGTCCAAGGTTGTTGTTGTTGAAACACAGAACTGTCCAAGGTCTTTGTTGCTGAAACACAGAACTGATGCGGAAACACAACTGCTATACAATCTAAGGTCACCGATGCTGAAACACGAAGCTGCTATATAGTCTGAGGTCGCAGATGCTGAAACACGGAGCTGTTACACAGTCCAGAGTTGCGGATACTGAAACACAGAGGAAACCGCCAGGACCGACGATGCTGAAACAAAAAGGAAGTTGTTACAGTCAGCGATCAACAAAGCTCTAACCGTCGCTCCTACACAAGAATGCCGACACAGTCAGAGCGCAATTCACGTGGCTGAAACAACCCACGAATTTCAATGTTGAAACAACATCACCAGCAACGAGAAGGAGATGTTACACCAGTCGTAACAGTAATACCTCATTCAACTCCTATAATAGCATTCGGTTGCGTAAGACTAGGACATCCTATGCTGGTTTAGAAAGTAGATCCGACTAAAGATAGGACTCAGATACACATTGTAAATTATTGTATCGAAGGGATTCCCTCTTTAAATAAAAGGAAATCACCATTCGAGGCATCGAAGTTTTTATGTACTGAAGAAGCTCCAGAGAAGAGGGACGTATTCTATTTTCCAAATTGTAATGTGATATTTTGACAGATGAATAGAAGACTGCTTTGAGTATCCTTCTCTAGCTTTTTCATTTCAGGGGAATCTTGTGAGAAGGGAGGGCCCACCTTCTTCACAAGATTCACCCATTAGTTT
>ML783662.1:125380-158255 GCA_009831015.1 Picea engelmannii
AATGTTTTCCATGTTTCATTATTGAAGAAATATATACATGATGCTAATCATATAATTGACTGGTCTGTGATCCAGGTGGAACCGGAGGGAGAATTTCTACCAGAACCCCAATGCATATTGGACAGAAAGGAAACCCCGCTTCGAAATAGAACCATTGCACAGGTGAAGGTGCAGTGGAAACATTTTGGCCCAGATGAGGCTACATGGGAAATGGAAGATGACATGAGACAGGAATATCCGATTTTGTTTACTTCTGTACATGCAATTCATGTTAGTAGATAAGAACATTGAGGACGATGTTCCTTTTAAGGGGGAGGGAATTGTAACACCCTGTTTCCCCCAGCTTGTAAATATAACTGGACTGTCCAAGAACTATGGAAAACTCATAAATATGGATATATGATGTAAAGGGACCTTGAGGAAAAGGTCAATAAATGTGAATGACATTTTGAACTTATTGTAGGACTGCTGAGAGGGGATGTGCAGAAAAGAGACCACGATGGCGGTGGAAGGCACCTGAAAAGGTGGCGTTAACTTCCACCGAGAATTAATACCGTATTTGGACTCCACTGGCCCGGAGAACCAAAAGCGGCTCGCTGGCCCCAAATTTAATGTCTGGCAGGCTGGTAGGCAAGCAGCTTGATGAGGGATGGGATGGTGAACCGCCCTTCCATAGAGCCGTTAGGCCTGATCGGCGTGAGGGTAATCGTGCCACATGCAACCTCGCGAGAGGATAAGGCGTATGGAAGAAGCGATTGTGGAGGGGACATACGTGAGGGGAACTATGACATTTTTACACAGAGTGAGTAATAGTAGAGAGGAAGGATTGAAACCTTCACTCCTGGTCACTGGTAGACAGAGAGACGCAGGCTCACAACATCGTGGTCTCATCTCAGGGGTGACTAATGGTAAATCCGTTGGGAGTCGCTACGCCTACGGTTGGGTGGAAACGAGCACCCCTCTCAGCAGTTGCACCCACCTCTGGTGTTATTTCTGATAATTGTTTTACATATTGCGCCTTGAAATTTATATACTGATATATATATGCTCGTAGAACTGTGAAATTATGAACGATTATAGTATAAGAATGTCTGTGCAGTGTTTTGATAAGAAATAATGGATATATGCTTATGTTGATAAATTAATTTAGTTATGAATGAGTTGAATCAAGTCAGATTTCCAGTCCATCCTTGGGAGTTTGTTCCCCTTTGTCTGTTTCCAGGAGGACCCCGGAATAGGACTCTTCACAGAGATTCCCTTCTTGGAAAGGTTTTCCAAAGAACCTGGAAAAAGGACTTGAATGGGAAAGTCTTAATAACCCTATATGAGGAGGAATGACCCTCTTAAGGTTCTGAGATAGCAACGTAGGGATAAGTAACAAATCGACGAATGAGATCTCGTCGGATGAACCATAGCCATTCACGACCATTAGATTGACAAAAGTAACAAGGACATTACGTACCTTGCCCCTTTTTCCCTCTATATTCATGAACAACAAGGAAATCGGGATCGTAGATCCCAATACCCAGGAGAACATTTGGACCATCGATCTTTCCACATCCACAAAGTGGTGGAAAAATGCACAAGGTGGGACAATCTGAGCCGTTGGATCTCATTCAAAAATCCCGTTAGCCATTGGATCGGGTTAAGATGCTCAGTGTTTAGTCTCTGGAGTGTGTGCGGGAAGAATGGATCTAGACCGTTAGATCTTGTTCCATTTATCCATCAGTCGTTAGATCGGACAGGAGGTGTACGAGGTTTATCCCTTCTCACACCACGCAGAAGTCCCGACCTTCATCGGGATATCATTATTCAGGAAATCGAAGATCCTGAGGTCGAGGGAATTAGGACACTATAAGTCTCGAAATAGCGAGATCAGATATGGACCATCCATCAGGGTGAGACATGTGGCAGAGATCTGAAGAGAGTCGGCAAATCGTGAGTTCTGTGAGCAAGAGGGCGGGGAAATCCATAGTGAAACCCCCGATACCATCAAATCCGTCCATCTGATTGGGACAGGTGGCAACCATCAGGAGACATCGACGTTTGGGCCATCGGGACTCACACAGGTAAGTGCCTTTTGGGTTGGCTTTTGGCGAAGTCCGATGCTTAAACTGGACAGTCCCTCCATTAAGGGCGTGTGTCAGAGATCCGAAGAAAGTCGGGGATCGGCATATCGGGATTCTCGAGGACAATAAAATCAAGACACTTCAAGTCTCGAAATGTTGGGAAGATCTGAACCGTCCGTTGAGGATACACGTGGCAGAGATCGAGGTTTACTATCGGGAGTTGGGATATTGACATTCCCGTGGACAGGAGATCGGGGAAGTCCGAAGTAAAAAACCCCAGAAAAATTCGAGCCGTCCGTTTAGGGAGACAGGTGTTCGACATCCGTAGAGAGTCGAGATATTTGGCATCGGGAGATCGGAGTTCCCAAGGTCGTGAGAATTGGGACATCACAAGTCTCGAAATCCCGGAGAAATCGGGACCGTCCATCAGAAGAGGACGCGTGGCAGCAATCGGCGTCATTGGGAAAGTCCTGATAGGGAGTTGTTGATCGGTGTTTGGGTCATCGGGATATCGGTAATCCTGGTGACAATTTGTTTATGCATTTTGGAATTGCGAAGCTCGAAACCCCGATGAGTGGGAGCTAGCTGTCAGCATAGCGAGAATTCGGGATTCGAGGGATTGGGAATCCCATTAGCCTATGCATTTTGGCATTGAAAACCCTGTAGCCCCGACAAGGGATAAGACTGCAGTCATGGGGATAGTGATCATGTGGGCCAGGAGAGCTAGCACGTAAAGGGGCGCATCAGGATTCAAGGAATCGCAAGTCCTAGGGACATTTGCATTTCGACATTGGAAAGTCTGAAACCCCTATGGGGGAAAAGGTTGCGGTCTAGAGAGATAGAGGTCACGTGGACCAAGAGCTTAGCCTAGAGGACTAGAGGGAATTGGAACGCATCGGGAATTTGAAATCCAAACCCCAAAAGAAGGATAAGGTTGTGGTCTTATGAGAGCGGTCATGTGGATCAGAGAGCATAGCCCGGAGGCCATAGCCCGAAGGGGCTGAGGCCGGAAGAGAGCTCATTGGAGATCGGAGAATTGAGGGCATAGGAACCCTCGACATTAGAAAGGAAAAAACCCCGAAAACCTGAAGTTGTCATCAGGGAAAGACCACGGTTAGGTATAGAGAGCCGTATAGGTGAATGAAAGACCCATTTCTCAGGGTTGGCATTTCGTTGATGCAAGCTTCGGGGATTCTCATTGTTGAGAACTAAATGAAAAAGTTTGATTTAGGTAGTGGGTATGTTACAATACACCATTGTATACACAACATAGCACATGTGTATGTGCCTATATCTAAGGTAGGGTGTGTATGTACACATATGTATACACAACAAAGAGTGTGTAAAACTCCAAAAAATCCAAAATTGATGGAAATATATGGCCAGAAAGCATGCAAAAATAGGTATGAGACTCTAAGACACTAAATTAAGCATTAAAGACAGAAAAAACTCAAACAAACAGAAAAAAAAAATAAAATGACAAGCACCTATAACTAACCCAAAAAGGAGACCATCCCTAGTATGGTCGCTAATTATATTACGAAGATATTTCTCCTATGACTTTGGGTCAGAGACACAATAGAGAGATTCCCTTCAAGAGAAATCCCAATCCCCAAAAAAACTTAAACATAAAATAATTAACTAATTGATTCTTTCTTAGGATAATGGAGACTAACCTGTATACTACATTTGATGTCGTTCCCATGTTTGAATCTTCTCTCCAATGCTTCAATCCTTCCTCCAATTAACTGCACATACAAAGAAAGGTAGTTGCAAGAGAACGTAGTTATGGGAAAAACTAGCTTTTAAAATATAGCAATTGAAATCAATTAGTATTCTAGATCATTGAATATTCAAATGAGACAAGCATTCAATAAAACATAAAAATTGATGGGAAATAGATCTCTTGATTAAATGAATAGTATAAAATAAGTTTGCTACAACCTATGTATGTTTAAGGTGTTGCTTGGAATTGGTATCTGGGTTCCTCCACCGAGCGAGTGAATATCAATAACACCTCTTATTTCTTCACTCAAGTGAGTCCAAGAAATAAATATGGCTTATCTCTGGTGAGATATAAAGGAGTGAATATCACTGAAAACAAGGGTTTCTAGGTCTAAATGGAATGTTCATTAACTCGGGACAAGGGCTTGCAGATTCTAACTGGAATTTACCAGCATAATGATGCTTCAAGGTATGATGTCCTCTCCTCTAGCCTTGGTCTATTTTTATACTCTATCCAAGTGGTTGGAGTAGTTGTAAAAAAATTTAAATGGGAAAAATGGGGTTAGGAACTGGGGGAATCTGTAAACCCCTCAAAAAAATAAGTAATTTGTTACGTTTTTTAGCCAAAAAATGATGTACGCACCCTGCAAAGGAGAAACATGCATATGTATGCACCTTGCACAATTGATAGGGTGCTTATATGGACCAAAAAGTGGATATTTTTATGAATTCGAAGGAGAAAAATGGCATTAAGATCTAAAAGTAGGGAAAGGGAATGGTCAATATGGCATCAATGTATATGGGGTGGAAAATGATGCTATAACAATTGGGAATAATATGGGTCATGGAATTTCATTTTCTAGAAGGCGATTAAAACCCTACCTTGGATAAGAGGAAGAGAAATCTTAGAGAGAACCATATATAGTGATGATGTCTGAGATGAAAAATTTCAACAACTACTAACGCAAGAAGAAACTTGAAACATTGATAGAGAAACTTTGTCAATAACTATATTCAACAATAAGTGGTAATGTTGTTTGTCAATTACTATATTTAATACATGGAAAACATACAAGCCTACAAACAATAATTTGTTTGACACTACCTATTTTAAATACTTCAAAATTTCCACAATACAAACATAAAGCTAAATCATTAAAATATCGAACTTGATGATTAGCAATCGAAGGATGAAAGCATGCCATACTTGACAAATACACAACATAAAAAAAAATTAAAACATTAAAATAGAGAAGTTGAGGATTGGCATCACAGGATCAAGGGATGCAATACTACATTGGCAAATACATTGTAGAGTCTATAACCATATTGAATAGAGCAAAACTATTCAATATGAGCATCTTAAATGTTTTAAGACAAGACTATTTGACTAGTAATAAGCACCATGAATTTAAAGATGTTGGACGAGTAACAACCAACATGTTGTATATATACATTTCGATGTTAAGTGGTAATTATATATTGTTATATATTCCAATGTACGGTGTGCCTAAACAGTTCCCTATATTAACAAATGATATACATCTAAACATTGAGATTATTTAAGCTTATTTTTGCAATTTTCAATGAAGAAAGTTAAATGTTTTATAATCAATTTTGATATTTGGTTTCTCCCTTTTTTTCAATTTACAATAATGTTTATTAATTTTTCATTTTATTATTTTAACAACATATTTATTTCGAGTACAAAACAAAATTATCATTATTTTGAAGAATCGGAAAAAAATTCTAATTTGTTTTTTACCATTCCCTTACCTTTTATAATATATTATTTATCAATCCCTTACTCTTTATAATCTATTATTGATCATTACCTTACCTTTTATAATCTATTATTTATCAATGTCTCACTGTTTATAATCTATTATTTGTGATTCCCTTACTCTTTGTCCTATGTGACATAGAATAAAAAATTTAAGATGATATATAAATTTATTTTTGACTTTAATTTAAAAAAATATATAAATATTAAATATATTTTAATGAAATTGTTTATAGGGTGAAAGAAAATAAAAATCAAAAAAATATATATATTAAAAAGCTTTTAATTTTTTAAAAATTAAATTGAGATAACAAAATAACACAAAACAAAATATGGTATATTATCAAAATTGGTTAATGTGAATGATGATGATAATGATTAATGTCCACTGAGATCAAATGTGGTCTTTCGTACCTTAAGAAGGTAACGGATTACTTAGATTTCTTTAGAATTTATTTCAAAATTATCTTATAGTTGATCATACCATTCTCTTTTGTTATGTGGGTTAGGGAATTGTTTGTGCAACCAACAAATCATGATTTTTCTCTTCAATGAAATCAATTTAGGGACGTGTTAATCTAAACTTAGTTTCCAGGGTTCCTTTACGACATTTTTTTTAATTAACCAAGAATGGAACCAACCCAACAATTGATCATTCATACATTTACATGTTGATATCTGATCTACTTGATATCTGGAGTGTTTTTCATGATTATATTTGATGAAATCCATAAATGTAATATCTCCTCTTTTCTTCATCAACTTGAATCACTTGAATCTTTGGGATTACTAATTATTTCTTATGGAAAAGAGAAAGTGGCACTTGGGTGAGAAATATGAAATGTGATTTATGTTATTGAAAAGTTCATCATTTTCAAATATGCAAAGGACTTGATCATGTCAAGAAATATTGAGAGCTTATGGGTTTGTGGAATGTTTTATCTAAGTGAATTTGAAAAATTGTTTTGAATGAGCATCCCCATTAACCCATTTTTCTAGATTCTCGACAGATTTTTTTGTTTCCCTAAATGAAAATGATATTGTATGTGACAGTTAGATCAGAGGATTGTGTTGCAATTTTTTTCACTAGATTATCAATTCACACCATGTTGCTTGTTTTTCATTTCAGATCTTTACCCTGTGAATATTTATATTGGGATTGATGATTGAATGGTCAACCTTTATTGCCTAGTTATTTGCCTTGATTTACTTTACAGGGATGCACTGAGAAATATTACACTAATAATTCTCATGATCTATATTATGTTGTTGGCCTACCTTTCATGATTAATTCTTCTAGTAATGGCTAACAAAGTGTGATTTTACTTATTTTTCTTAGTTTAGTGTAGTCTCTTTCATTGTTTTAATTTTTATATAAGTTTACTTTCTTTTTCTTAATTTTCGACCATGGAAATGGGTTAATATTCTTATACCATCTGAGGTGAATTCTTAAATTTATCCAATCCCTTCAGGAATTTTAAAAATATGAAATTTTTGTCCCTACAAAATATCAAACCTATTCGAATGCAAGCTTGGTTAGATATCAATTTTCCTAATCACTACCCATCATCGTCTTTCTGATTGTTTTGGTCCTAAAAATCTATTGGATGGGTTTTAACTTGATGTGATAATTTTATTTAATAAATATTTTTCCCTTGTCTCGATTCTTGGAGATGGAATAATAATACCTTTGTGTATATCATTCATACTCTGTTGCAGCCACCAGATTTATTACTTGTTTCTTGGTTATATCCTTATTTTTCAGCCATGTTTCATTCTGGCAGGCTAGCTTTAGGATTCTTTTGGTTTAGTTTTTGTTTTCATGAATTGGCTTCAATTTTAGCGCTTTCTTTTTGCTTGTTTCTTCCACATTTTAATTGGAATGCTCATATTTTCCTTGAGCCGATTTCACTTTTTATTCTTATTTGAGGATTACTATTTAAATTTGAGTGAGGGGCTGGTCCAAGTTTGGTCACATACTGAAGAAATTTTTACAAGTCGTAAGATGCATGGGTTGCTCTATCTGAATGAATATTCATGGAGTTCTTAGTTGTAGGCATGGACTGATAGTTGTGGTGGAACACATGTGCCTATTGAGCGTACCATGATAATCCATAAGTATAGGAAACTATCTATCTACCTTTTTCTTTGAGCTCCATTCACTTCATATTAATAAAATGTCCAATAATATGATGACTTTTGGGGAGACCTGTGGGTTAAACTAAAATGCATAAAATATACTCAACAAATCAAAGAAAATATCATATCAACTCGCTTCCTTCATACCCTATGCCCATAAGAATATCAATATATAAATCTAAAAGGGTGAGCATATTCTAAAATAAAAAGGATGTTGAAAGAACTATTAATAGTCTAGGATGTACAAGTTGTTGTTCCTGAGTCTGTACTTAAGGCTCAAAAGTATAGTGTCAAGGCATTAGAAAGTGGGTGAAAGATGGGTAAGAGATTAACGTCAACCTTCGATAAAGGAAACTAGGGGAGATTTCTACGTTCATGTCGTCTAGCTTCCAACTGTTCCTGAGTAGTTATATCTTGTTCAATGGCTGCCCATGAACATTCCAGTTCCTCCCGGTTATTAGTAGTTTTCAGGATTATGTCAAAAAGGTTTAAAGCAATATGCGTTTGATTCGATAGTCCGGGTTTGATATTAGGTTGTGCTGCTGCATGGACAGTCATGGAGGAACAGTAAGATTAGGAAAGGATTTAAAGAGAGATTAAATGTTGTCTTGATTTGGTCGAAATAAAAAGAATTTTACGTTGGAATAAAATAGAAATGCAAATTGAAGGCTCTTTCTCGTAACTGTATTATATTTTATATAAAGGTGTGAGGTGAGAGAAAAACATTTAGCTGCATATAATGCAAGGTTCCTGTCAAAGAGAAAACTCACATCTAAACAGAAGAGGAAATTAGTAAGAAAATAACTGACATAGCAAAGAATATACATAGAATTCTGAAAGTGCAGATTTGTCTTACACCCGTTGATAGCTGGTGCAGAGGAAAAACAATAAACAAATACAAAAAACCAGAATCCTTTTGTTATAGTAGTGGTCGTACTAAAGTATAACAAAGCACATCAATTATGAATAATGGAGTGAAATGAAACATGAAATACAAATAAACAAACTTGTAACACAGTCTTGACGGAATCGAGAATCTCCAGATTTGCTTATATTAACTTATCGAATGCAAAAACTCTATTACAATCGACACAAAAAAGGTCCAGCCCTTTCTTTTTCTTTCTGTTATATATTTATACAAATTTACAGATCAGTTAGAATCTCAATGGTTTCACAAATTCGGTTACAACCGAGAGGAGCGCAATCACTCCCTTTCTCCTACTCTATTTTCAATTGGTGTCAGGTGCTCGTCTTCTTGCAGATTCGGTGCAGGCGCTACATTTTTCCACAAACTGAGATACGAGCTGCGAAGGTTCCGCTTGACAACTGGCCTCGATGAAGTAACATTCTCGGGCTAACTATTGCAACTTGTCTCCCATTTGTGTATCGACGATGTCGAGGGAACTTAGTTGTGTGCTGGGTTGGATTAAGTGTTTGTCAACTTGAGCCATGTCTACCCTATCCATCTGAGAGATATCGTCCGAATCTCTCTCATTCTTCTCTTTCATATCGAGCGATATCTGTTCTACATTCATTTGCATTAATGTTTTTGCATCGCCTCCACTCTCCATACCCAACATCTTGCCATCTATAGCATTGAAGGCTTATTCTAATGAATTGGTTACTTTTTGGGTCTGTTCCTTGCCTAGGGTAATGTTATGCTCCCAATCCCTCAACAGAATGTTACCTCTAGTTTGTTCTGAGATGGCGAGTCCGGGAGAACCTGCTGAAACTCTATTGTTCATAGCTATCAGTGCCTCTTGAAAGGCGACCCGAGATGCTTCTGCATTCCTTTCTTTGACAGTCAGGTTCTCAGAAATCCGATGCATTAACAGACAATCTTCTTGAATCACTCCCACTTTATCTAGCAAACTCTATTGTGTAGAAGAGATCCTTCTCTGAATATCGATCGCTCGGGATTTAAACCCCTCGACATCGATCACCCTATTTTCAGCGACCTCTACCTGAACCTATAGCTCTGCGATCATGGTCCTATGTTGAACCGCATGTATCCGACCATCTTGGATCACTAGATGTGCTTGCTCCAGCTTGGCTTTGAGCCCTTCTATTTCATTTTTGTCAGCCACTCTAGCCTGTTCTATCTCCATGCTGGCCTGACCTTTAGCATTTTCTGCGGCTGTAGCCAATCTAGCCTCGAGGGTCTTGATTAGGCAATTTTTCCTTTTTAGTTGGTTATTCAAAAGCCCAACTGAGAATTGATTTGCCGAAGCGTATGCCCCCAGTGTTCCCGCGATTTCAGTGGCGAGTTGGTCACTTTTCTTATTTTTGCCATCTATCATTATTTTATATTTTTTCGCAGTGGACTCTCCCTCTTGATAGAACTCTCTTTTCACTACCTCCTTTCTCTTTTTATCGAAAAATAACTCATTTGGAGGGAGTTCCTTGACTCTTATGGGCCTCAGTTCTTCATCAAATATCCATCCCTTGCTGACATTTCCCTGTGCCGACTGCCAGGGTGTGACTAAGGTGATGGGCTCTCCTATTTGTTTTGCCGACTCTTTTGGAGTATTGATAGGGTTCTACTCCTTTGGCATACCTGGAGCTTCTCCTTCAGTCTCAGGCATCTGTTTCCTCGGTGGGTCTGGAGTTTTTTCTTCAGCCTCTGAATTCTGTTTTCTTGGCAGCTCTGGAGTCTTCTCTTTTGCTTCGGGATTGCTCATTTTCTCCCCTTCCTGGTGTTGTCCAAGGTTAGACATTACGTCTGCAGAATCTTTAGCATCCTTCTGTTTTGTCTCGACAACGGCTGAACCTCCCAACACAGCGGGGAGACATTTTCGTCTATGTTCCTGGAATTTTAATACAGATGTTGTGTCTTCGGGTGCTAATGATTGGATCTGGGCTAGCACTTCTTCATAAGATCTCGCCCCTCGGAAAACGTCGTCCAAGGGAGAATTTTCATGTTCAAATCTCTTGAGCCCACAATGAGCCAAATGGTTGCTCACAACCCTCTGTGGATCATGTTTCTTAATTTCGATGGAGACCAAACTTAGGTCCTCCAGGGTAGCAACCTCGGCTTTGGCATGCCCGAAATCTAATAAAGAATATGAATTCAGCTGAATGGGAAAAGAAGGCCATACCTTCTTTGAGTAACCCTTGAGTTCTTTGTTGACTCCTCCAATTACCATTTGCTAGGTGACTTCTTGACAAGTCATCTTATCGGGGATGAACAAGGGCAGAGAATGAGGGGGAACAGAAGCCCCGAAAAATCTGAAATACGAAAACTCTGCCTCCACATACCAATCCGCTATGCCACTCAGACCTGTTGCAATGTTGTCCGAGACACGAGGTGGTGGGTATCCAAAGATGGTGATATGTAGGGGTACCATCACCCAATTAAAAATCTCATATGTGAATTTTCCTTCTTTATTCTCCCATAGTTTATCATGATACTCATGCACGAGTTTTTCTTGGACTGGATTCCAAGCCCAATTCATCAAAGGGAACGGTGTCATGGAACATACCGTGTCTATGATATATGCTGACATGAAAAATGAGGACGGTTTCCCACTTGATTTCTACTCCCGATACTTTGTGACCCTGTTGGCCAAACTGTATGAGAGCATCTTTGCCCAATTAAACGAGCAACCTTCTGCAACCCGAAATATGAGAGGCACCCACGCGATGTAGAAATGCGAGGTGTCTCCTCTCCCAAATAGCCGACATGTCATCATGGCCACATATTTATACTGTGGCTCCAAAGAAGCGATAGAATATACGCCCTGGTCATTTGCTCTGAACTTCACCATGCGCAAAACCCAATCTTTAATCAAACCGGGCATGGTTTTGTCGTACTGGGTGCACTCTTTCTCTTTGAATTCCTCCAGGAACTCGGCACCATATGTATATTCAGACCTCAAAGGTAGCTTGTACATGGTTTGTATATGCTCGGTCCTATAAGTCCCAACAGTAACTTGCTGGTTGTTCATGATCGTCCTGGTAGGTAAGTCTACGTGGTCCAACGCCCACCGAATCATGTCGTAATACAGAAGAAACCGAGGCCTGGTTGCTACTCTGTGCATCCTTGATTGGACGATTATCTTGTACTTGGTGTGTAGATTATCCTTTTCGATGTCATCATAGTCATCTGAGTAATCTACCAATTCTGATTGTAGAACATTTGACACAAATGACCAGTCAGGGATCGACTCGACACTTCGGGGTGAAGTATCGACGACATTATCTGAGCCCTGTCTCATGACTTCGACATTCGCCTTTGCTGCTTTCCGCGGAGCCATGGCCGCAGTTTGTGTTTTCGCTCTCCTTCGATAGAACTGTGTATACATGCAAACAATAGTTAACTCAGAAACAATGAGCTCTGCATGCTATGAAAAAATGTGTAATGAAACATAGCTCTCACATATATTTGAAAGAACGGTACCTTTAAAAACAAGCCTGTCAATTCGAAATTAGAAATAAATTTATGTCGTAAAAATCCGATCTTACGCATAGATTTACCTTATCTTCCCATTAATGTCATAAATTTTTGCGGTTTGACAGTCAGTCGGAGTATGGACAGCAAATAGTTACCTCGGGAAACATGCAAGCCTCGATGCGCGGGACATATCTTTCTTTATTTTAAAATGTCAAAACTTAGCAACGTTAATAATTTTCTCATTGTTCGCTGCATCGTGAATTTCCTTTTAACATTTTGAATCTTCAACTTGCGAGACTGCGAGGGCCGATTTTGGTTTAATTAACAGTAATCGCGATTTGGAGCATCATTAATTTCATAATCATTTTATTCGCCATATCGTGACTCGGAACTTCGAAGACAAGTTTCTGAGAGATTTGTATGCCAAGTCGCAAAACTGCGAGATGGCGATAATTAAGACTCAATTAAGGGAAAGAAAATCTTTAGATTAGGCGACTAATTAATCTTGTTATAATTTCATCGTGACTTCGTGAGTCAGGGTTTTAGACACCGTAACTTTCGAAAAGATAGTGCCGAGTGGCGAGACACCAAGAACATATTTAACCATGGTTAGCTTTTTGCCTTTAATCCTTGACCAGGGTTATCACAAAGGTACCTCGTGTTCTCGGCTCTCGGGGCTGTAAAAATAGAAACTTGGGTTTGACGAACGTCAAGGCGCGAAACCCCAACGACGTTGAATCATGGGTTAAAAGATTTTACCCTAGTTAATGCCTCGGGAGAAAATTGAAAACGACTTCACCGCTTCGGGACTCGGGACGTGTGAACTCAAGGATTAAAGTATCCGACTTGCGAGATCCCTAAATAAAACAAAGAGAGAGAACTTTCTTACAAAAGTGGACTTGTTTTGGGGGTAGAAAAAGCATCGCTGCTTATTCGACAAGGTTGCAGAGTTTTCAAAGTTTTNCCATCTTTAGATTTCAAGTATCAAAGATTGAAAATTGTGAAGGGTAAAAATAAAACAAGGGTGGCTCCAACACAAGTAAACATGTCGGGGCTATGGATACTTTCTACAAGTGGGATATGCTTGTATAGTACCGACGCAAATTCGTCGGGGCTATGGAATCTCACTGGTAATGAAGAAATGCTAGGAAAAGAGAGACGAGGAACACACTTATGTATATATTTTCTTGTTATAAAAAGTGAAAACCCAGGGTCAAACCAAAACCAATCTGAAGTGTTCATCCGGTAAAATAATTCACCTCACTAATTTTCTCTTTGAAAAGGTTGTGTTAGATTACAACTACTACAAATTTCGGGTTATTTCTTTTATAAATTTGGCATCATTGTGGAGCCCATGATTATTGGAAATTTCTCTGCAATTTGTTGATCTTATCTTTAAACTTCATATTTGAAGTAAAGTCCCTAGACTTATATTGATATAAGTAGTTGGTTCTTCTAGTGTGTCATCATTTATTGAGGTCACAACAACCCCCATTTACTTTTTATTTTTCAAGCGAAAGGAAATGCCCCCCTTACTAAAATTTCATCCCTAATGCATAATCCTCTACTTCTTGAGCCTAATGCTATATATTTTCCTACCTTGGAAGAGTTGGGGGTTTAATATTGATTGATGATTATATTTGATGGGTTTTGATTATTCCTTTCGATTTGATGATTTCAAATGTCTTCATGATTCTTATTGGCCTGTGATGTTTCATTGACAATTGTATGGTGGAATTTACAAGTTATCTTCAGACCTTTTGTTTATTCTAAAGTGCTTGATGATATTATGTGGCTACAAGGTTTCATGTTATATTGCATGTCTTGAATAATCTTGTTGTTAATGATTTTCTTGATTGAATAACTCAAACTATGTATCTTCTTTCTTGCATGTAGTGATTCATGTTTTCAACTTATGCTCTTGTATATGATCACACTTTTTTCTTTCAAAATCTTAGCTTCAATCACACAATCACTAATCCTTCTCTTCAGTTTGAGACTTAGCACATGTGGTTTTCAAGAAGCTTATCTGCAACTATCTGTGTTTATATTTCAATAGAACCAACACCCATTTTTTATGTTTTCTTGAAGGAATAGAATATAATGTTTATGGTGTATTTCCAGGACTCCTTTTAATTGCTTGATTGATCTCATATTCTTTGTGGTTTCAAGAGCAGGTTAGCAGGATCACTTTCTTCACACGATTGCTCCAGCCTTGAGATGTATGTGGGGGAAATCCATTGATATTATTCCTCTTTCCTAGACATCTTTCTATCTAGATCTTGTTTGTAATTTTAATCCAACAATCAACATTATGGACTAACACTTGTCTTTCTCAAGATTCATCCAGATTTTTATTTTTATCACCATCGTGGTGATGATGTCAGAGCTTTGATCATTGTCCATAACTTTGATCCTCACTGAGCTATCCCTCATTCAGAAGTTAGTTAACTTGGATTTCATTTTCCTTGATATCCTAAGCTCCCAATGCTATCATATCCACCTCTCCTAGAGGCCTATCCTTGATCCTCTTCAGATTGATCTCTACCAGGTTCCTCTTTTGGCCTTCTCTCTCACTAAAAACCCAGACCCAAGGTCTATTGAGATTCATGGATGAATTTCTTAATTGTGTCATTTCCAAATGTTTTTTCACTATCTATCACAATCAGTATCACACATTGTGGTCTGGCATAGGGACCTATTCCTTGACTTGATCATATTCCCTCTCTTTTGTATCCTAGCAGGGCTTCCCTTTGAGATGTTTAGCTAGACTAGATTGGCATATGTCCTACATCATTTTAGAATCTATATCCTCTTAACATTCATCTCTATATGTAACATTGATTTGTCACATTTTTTTATTAATTGGGTAGGTTTTCATTGATTTCAACCCTTGAAGAAAGTTTGGTAGGGAGTTCTGGTAGCACAAAGGTTTGGGTAATGGACCCAAGTTTGTTTGATGGATAATGGTATGTGTTTTGACATATTTGTAGGTAATATTACTCTAGATGGATATTACATATCATGTTGTTTTTGGTGGTATGTGGAACGTCACATAACTCCTCACGGTTAGAGAGTTATGGCCATGTGAAGTTGGAGAACCCTCATGAGTCATCTAGAAGCCTCAAAAGGTCAAAGTAGTTGCAAAGAAGAAATCATTTAAATAATAAAGTGAAGTGATGAGTGTACTATAAGTCAAAGAGGATGCAAAATAAATTATTTAAATAATAAATTTAATGGAGAACTTACTAATTGTGAAAAGTGGTTAAGTTAAGTGGAAAAATGGTTAGAAGTGGGTTAGCCCTAAAATAAGGAAAGTGGGTTAATATGGTTAGAAGGTAACCCCTTGAGGAAGCTACATGAAAGTATAAATAAGAGGAAAAGGTATCTCATTTAATCACACTTGAGCATATTCAATATCTATTGTTGTGTAAGGCTTATTGCAAGTACTCATTAATACATCTGAAGTTGTGAAAGTCTGAGGTAGCACGAAGGGTTGACAATGAAATTTTCATAATTACAAAGAATACTAAAAAACCCTAATTTATTAGGTGTACGTGGGCTAACAGTGTATTAGGGTGTGTACATACATGGGCTGATAGTGTATTAGGGTGCATACATGAGAGTAAATCCATAGAAACTTGATAATATGAAGATGTCAAGGTTCTAGATTCTAAGATCAAGCTCACAGGAAGGTCTACAGTGATCACACACATCAAATCTATCCATTGGTTCAAAAGGTATGTCTTATTTATATGAGTAGTTGGATTTTGATGTATGCATGATAAATGGTTATAAATATTTATGGATTCATCCTAGAGAGATTAGTGGTTATATGGGATCTATTAGCGATATTTCTTGTCTCGGGATTAGGCGTACCCAGGTCTGCGGTTTGCACGAGAAGCACCTGAGTTTATCACTAGATAATTTGATTTTGTAGCAGTGAGTCGAGCAAGCGAGCAGGCAAAGTTTTGTCTTCAGTAGTTGAGAATCATCCTCAAAGAAAATCGACGGTCAAAATATTACAGAGGAGATCGACGAAATCCCGCCAGCCATTAGATCTCGAGAAGTTGCGTCAGGGTTAACCCCTAGTGTGCAGAGGAGGAGATTTGGGTTTCAGTTCATCAGAGAATCGGAGTTTTCGAAGACAAGAAACTCTTGCATGTAGGAATCATGATCCATGATTTCCCGACTGTATCAGAACCGTCAGTCAACAGAGACATGTGGGGAGAGATCCCGCAGAGTCGGGGATCGGGGAACTGAAAGTCCCGTGCACATGACAGTGGGAATCGCGATATCCCGATACACGATTTCCCGACGGAGTTAAAGACCGTAGTGGAAGACAGGTGGCAGGTTTTCGCGACGGGGGACAGACTGTTGACATGTCAACGGACATGAGCCATCAGGTTTCGGAGAATCGTGAGTCCCGGGGACTTGTGTATCGAGACATCAAAAATGTCGAAACCCCGACAGAGGTTCGACTCAGGTCATATAAGAGGTGGTCGCATGGATCATAGTATATCCAGGAGGGCTAACCCATACATGTGCTCATCAGAGAATCGGTGATCAGGAATTCAAAGGGTCAAGAACTCTTGAAAACGGGGAATGCGAAACCTCGAAACCTGATACAGAGTCGGGAAAAGGTCTCGGTGAAGTTCAGGAGGTCGTAAGGAAAGGAGAAGAGACCTATGGACTAAGTCGGGGTTTCATCAAGGATTTCACTCGGGGATCCAAAGAGCCTCTTCGGCTCAGCAGAAAAGGAGAAAGAGGGTGGGTGAAGCCTCGCGTCACCCTATTATTGCAAAGTATGGAGGTCCTGGCTGAAATAGACACAGAAGGGTCCCCTGTACCGGTTCTCTTCAGGAAAGCTACGTCGAGTCTCCAGCTCACCAGAGAAGCCTGCACAGGCCAGTTCATTATTCAAAGGGATCAACTACCCCCTGGTGCAAGCCATGCTGAATTAAGGAGGTGCATGACAGGGGAACAAAGGGAAGATTTGATGGAGGCAGACTGACAGCCCGTCCTGATAGAGAATCTCCTCAACGTTAAGCATTGAATTCATGATATGATCGCGCCTTGGGGGCCGAAGCTAGTCCCAAGTATATGTAGGCATTTTTCCATTTTTGTAAGGATAGATGGTGGAGCAGAGCTCCCTACTGTAATGTTTTAGCAGCTATTCTAGTTTTCAGCTTATGCATCTGTATTTGAGATATCTCGTTTATGACAGACAGTTTTTCTTGTTCCATCTAGTTTTCGTCTCATGCTTAGAGAGTTCGTGACTGACTGAGTCGCGCGAATTATTGCAGTTCTGTTATGATAAATTATTTGTCATTACATTATTGTATTCTCTGGTTTTTTTATTTAAGTGCAAGAAGACCTTGCGTTTGGATGCCTTTTTCTACAGTCTGTTAGGAACCAGTCGTTTGTAACAGACCTTCGCACTCCTTCCATACAAGTCTTCCATCTGTTCACCCTTTACTACACTCACTGTCTGAAGTTTATAAAGACCTCACTCACCCATGCATGACTGGCCTAGTTTAGAGTTGGAATGATATCGTTTTGAGTTGGCTCCCATTCAGTCACCCCATCTATAAACAAATCGTGACATAAAAACTAATGGGCGTCAGGCTCTGCTCCTGATAGCAATCCAGGAGTGACTTCCGTCGCCAACATTTCTAGTGCCATTGTCGGGGACGAAGTTGAAGATTTTCCCTAGGTAGAATGACAACAATGAACTGATTCTGAAGGTGCATCAGAAATCAGAATTATTCGGATTGCTACTGTGCACTTGGCGACTCCACTATGGCGACTCCATTGTTTCCACATCATTGTTTCAGCTGTGACTACTGTCAGTACACCTGAAAGCCGACCCTAAGGAGCTTTCTCGAGAAGGTTTCAGTAGTTACTTTCTCAGTCTAAGAAGCTTCCTGGGGTAACGACAACGTTAAGATGTGGCCTTTGATGGTGAACAAGGACCAGGCATATTTGAAGTTGTGCATCTTTCACCTGGTGACTCCATGATTCAAGGATCAATTGGCGACTCCATTGGTTCGATATGGAGAAAATTATGGTTCAAAGGTTTGCGTTCTATGACTTTTCTCAGATAGTTGGCTTTCCTAATGCACTTCCTGATAGAGACATCTGGGATGATTCCCTCTCTGAATTTCACACAAAGGATTGGGAGGTACCAGCTGAGCATTTATTTGACTTCCACAAGGCTATCCACCGACACAATATCATGCATGAGGATGTCCATATTAAACTTTTCAGGTTTTCCTTGAAGGGAGTTGCTCTTGAATGGTGTCGGTCTCTTCCCGCTGCAAGCATCCGCTCTTTAGCAGGTTTTCATACAGCTTTCAATTCATTTTGCAAAGACTATTATCGAGTTGTTCATTTGTTTGAAAGTTGTTGTAAAGATTTTTCTTCACTTCATGAAGCCTCTGTTGGCCCTGAAGACCATGTCCATGATAAAGCCTTTTCTATGGAGGAAAGAATTTTCCATGAAAAAATAGAGGTGTTGAATGATATTAGTGGTGTTAGCTCGAGGACGGAAGCATCAGACATCATATCATATGCATTTGTTCTTTTAGATGTTCATGAATATCAACACGCCCCTTGTGGATATTATCAGTTTGCAGAGCAGATGTGGTCCATGGTAGATGGATCACCTGAGTATCAGGTTGAAGCAGATATTCCTAGCAGCCCTGCTTCTGAGGACGGAGGCCTTCCCGTTTTTAAAGAAGAGATTAATGTGGAAGAAGTTTCCTCTCTTTTTCTCTAGGGAGTTGCTCACGATATATGTTTACCTGGGATTAACAAGGAAAAGATTACGTGTGAGCAGCCAGAAGCAATGGGTCCCACTGTCCCTGAAGCAGATATTTTTTACGGGATCACCGTCCTGGAGGAGGATCATAGAGATAAGGGTCAACCCCTCTTTGATGAATATTATAGTGATGATGAGAAGAAAGCTTATCCTACATTCGATCACTATAAACATATTGAAGAGCCAGTCAACAAGCAGAATCACCCCATGGTCCCTATTTATGATGAATACGAATCGAACCTGGAGGAGAGCCAACAAGAAGAGGAAAAAGAACCAGAGGGGCAGTCTTCCCTTTGTTTAGAGCCAGTCAGTGAGAATCCACCACCTGAGATCAGCGGGCCTACTTCAGTTATTCACCTGCCTATGATTATCAGAGACATTCGGCCGCGTGTGAACAACTGTGTAGCAGAAGAGGTTGTATTTCACCAATTCCTTGGAAATGGCTACTCATTCGATGACCCTGTCAGCAAATACATGGAGTGGAATTTCCCCTATGCCTTGGAGCCGCCCTATTTCATCTCAACTCCAGCCTGTAAGGAGGAGTTGATGAGTGTAACCGTTCTACGGTCACGGTTACACCATCTGCTGGTGATCATCAACAAAAGGAAGGAACTTCTATCCAGGAAGCTGCTTGAATGGATATGGTGGAAGTTCTCTTTCACCTAGCCCATGTAAAATATTTTATTAGTTTAGGATTGTGTATAAATAAGCTCCTTGAGCATGTAGCTTTATTTTGTTACTTTTATTTTTCGTCCTGTATTTTCAGCAGCGAGATGTTTTCAGCATGACTCCATAGCCCAACAACAAGCCACTGAAGCTGCAGAATGAGTTCTTAGAGCATCGCAGGGATGACTCTATCCCCCATGGAGCCTAATGTTAGCGATATTTCTTGTCTCGGGATTAGGCGTACCCAGGTCTACGGTTTGCACGAGAAGCACCTGAGATTATCACGAGATAATCCCATTTTGTAGCAGTGAGTCGAGCAAGAGAGTGGGAAAAGTTTTGTCTTCAGCAGTCGAGAATCATCCTCAAAGAAAATTGACGGTCAGAATCTTACAGAGGAGATCCACGAAATCCCGCCAGCCGTTAGATCTCGAGAAGTTGCACCGGGGTTAACCCCTAGTTTGCAGAGGAGGAGATTCGGGTTTCAGTTCATCGGAGAATCGGAGTTTTCGAATACAAGAAACTCTTGCATGTAGGAATCACGATCTGTGATTTCCCAACTGGATCAGAACCGTCCGTCAACAGGGACATGTGGCGAGACCTCCCGCAGAGTCAGGGATCGAGGAACTGAAAGTATCATGCACATGACAACGGGAATCGCGATATCCCAATACATGATTTCCTGACGGAGTTAAAGATCATAGTGGAAGACAGGTGGTAGGTTTTCACGACGGGGGACAAACCGTTGACATGTCAACGACCATGAGCCATCGGGTTTTGGAGAATCGCAAGTCCCAAGGACTTGTGTATCGAGACATCAAAAACACCGAAACCCTGATAGAGGTTCGGCTCAGGTCATATAAGAGGTGGTCGCAAGGGTCATAGTCTAGCCAGGAGGGCTAACCCATACACGTGCTCATTGGAGAATCAGTGATCAGGAATTCAAAGGGTCAAGAACTCTTGACAACGAGGAATGTGAAACCCCGAAACCCGATACAGAGTCGGGAAAAGGTCTCAGTGAAGTTTAGGAGGTCGTAAGGAAAGGAGAAGAGACCCGTGGACTAAGTTGGGGTTTCATCAAGGATTTCACTCGGGGATCCAAAGAGCCTCTTCGGCTTAGCAGAAAAGGAGAAAGAGGGTGGGTGAAGCCTCATGTCACCCATTTATTGCAAAGTATGGAGGTCCTGGCTAAAATAGACACAGAAGGGTCCCCTGTACCATTTCTCTTCAGGAAAGATACGCCGAGTCTCCAACTCACCAGAGAAGCCTGCACACGCCAGTTCAATATTCAAAGGGCTCAGCTACCCCCTGGCGCAAGCCATGCTGAATTAAAGAGGCGCATGACAGGGGAACAGAGGGCAGATTTGATGGAGACAGACTAACAGCCCATCCTGATAGAGAAGCTCCTCAATGTTAAGCATTGAATTCATGATATGATCGCGCCTTGGGGGCTGGAGATAGTCCCAAGTATATGTAGGAATTTTTTCCATTTTTGTAAGGATCGATGGTGGAGCAGAGCTCCCTACTGTAATGTTTTAGTAGCTATTCTAGTTTTCAGCTTATGCATCTATATTTGAGATATCTCATTTATGACAGACAATTTTTCTTGTTCCATCTAGTTTTCGTCTCATGCTTAGAGAGTTCGTGACTGACTGAGTCATGTGAATTATTGCAGTTCTGTTATGATAAATGATTTGTCGTTGCATTATTGTATTCTCTGGTTTTTTTATTTAAGTGCAAGAAGACCTTGCATTTGGATGACTTCTTCTACAGTCTGTTAGGAACCTGTCATTTGTAACAGACCTTCGCACTCCTTCCATACAAGTCTTCAATCTGTTCACCCTTTACTACACTCACTGTCTGAAGTTTATAAATACCCCACTCACCCATGCATGCCTGGCCTAGTTTAGAGTTGGAATGATATCATTTTGAGTTGGCTTCCATTCGGTCATCCCATCTATAAACAAATCGTGACATAAAACTGATGGGCGTCGGGCTCTGCTCCTGATAGCAATCCAGGAGTGACTTATGTCGCCAACAGGATCTTCCGTATATGTCAGATCTATAGAAATACAGTGTTGGTATAATCAATATTTATCATTGATACTTCTTGTTAGTGTTGAGCCACATCTTGTATTTCTTGGCATATGGCTAAGTGTTTTTGTGGTACATGGTTGAGAGCTTGTATTTGTGAAGTGGTTTATGTATTGAGAGGTTTAATATCAGAAAGGGTTTGATGTCTAGATCATGTGAGGGTTATTATATGTGTCCATGATTACACACACTTATATGGAACATGAATAGAGAGAGATATAGAGTTTTTGGGTAAAGGTTATGTATGAGGATGCATGCATGGGATACAGTTACAGTCTGGATATAGTTACATGTTGCAGATCACTGTGAAAGAAGTTGCATAGGGTCAGAATTTTTCAGAAGAAAGAAAACCCTAGTTTTCAGAAGGTATACACGGGTTGCATAACAGACAAGATGCGTACATACACAGGTTGTTGTATGTATAGGGAGTGTAGATACACATGTTGTATAACTACAGGTCATGTATATGTTGTATACTAGTTTTCAAAGGGTATATGCAGGCTTCATAATAGACAAGACATGTACATACACATGTTGTTGTATATATAGGGCGCGTACATACGCATGTTACAGAACTACAGGTCGTGTATCTGTTGTATTTTTTCAGGTACTGATTGATTGTAGGACATTTGTACAAGTTGGTTGTAGTTCAGTGGTATAGGTTGGTACAGTTCTACAATGGTATATCTCACAGTGATTGTGTGATAGTGGTTCCATCAGTCTACTTCTACGTCAGGGCAGTTGGACAGGGTAAGGACAGGTGGGTGTAGACACATTTTGGTTGTATCTGGAGAACATAGGGGGTTGTAGCCAGATAATTGGGGAGTTGGAGCTTCCCTAAGGTCGTAGCCTGGTAAACTATGGGGTTGGAGCCTCCTTCAAGTTGCAACTGGAAAATAAAGGAAGTTGGTGCTTCCAATGAATGTAATTCTTAATTACATATAAGAAAAAGCATTATGTGGTTTTCTCCCATTTTGGGATTCCACATAAAAATACAGGTGTATTGTGCATGAGTATGATTTCTCATTTTTTCATTGTTTATTTATTTTGCAACTATTGGATGATAATTCTACATTGATATAACACTTACATTTTATGGTTAAAAAGGATTAAATTGCTCTATTACCGATTCACCCCCCCTCTTAGTAATCCAACAATTGGTTTCATATTTGGTTCCTTCAGTAAACAGTTTAACCACTAGAAGGAGATCATGGATTATTATGAGAATGGAGTACCATTGTTCAATGGTCATAATGGTTTAAAGTATGAGATGTGGAGTGGAAGGACGAAATTATTTTTACAGGAATATGAGTATTATATTTGGATATCATTTGTTACATGATATGATAGTTCAAAAAAGGAAAAGACTACAACTAAGAAGGAATTGAAAAAGAATAAAAAAATAGAAATGGATTTCATATGGGAAGGATTACCTAATCCAGTAAGAGAAAAGGTTGGTAAATGTTCAACAACCAAAGAAATTTGGGATAAGTTACATGACATATATTCTTCACCCATCGTAGATTCAGAAAATGCCAAAGAAGATGCAGATACAAATCAAGAAGAATTATGTTCACCATTCCAAACATATTCATAAGATGAAGAGTACATAATCACTAGAGGTATGTCGTTTTGCTTTAATTGTGAAAAACATGGATGTCTTGAAATAGAATGCGATGAAGGAAATGAGACAAAAAAACTAATTGGAAAGGAAGACAATTATGAAGAAGAATTGATTAGTTCTTTAGATGAACTAAGAGAAGAAAACAAGTGTTAACAATAGGAAAGTGTTAACATTTTTGAAGAATCCCAATAGATCATTGATAAATTAAGAACTTAGCTAGAAAAAGCCAGAAATATTGAAGAAAATATTGAATATCAAATGCAGTATTTGGAAGCCAACATAGCAACACAGAAGGAAGAAGCAGAAATGAGAGAGAAGATATTGACAGATCATCTTAAGGAAAGAACTAACTATCTAAACCAGCTTGAGGTAGAGTTTGGTCAAGTAGAGAAAAGACTTAAAGAAGAAATAATCACATTAAAAATTCATCGTGAAGAAGAGAAAAGAACAGAAGAAGTCATGAAGTCTCAGATAATGAAGAAATAAGAAGAGGTTGAGAATCTTGAATAAGAAGTTGTCACATTGAGAAGTAAAATCGTCAATCTCAACAAGAACGTTGAAGAGACAAAAACATCCACATCAGTTATAGAGAATAAAGAGAATCACTCTAGGTTTCTAGAAAAGAAGAATGAAGAAAATAAAAAGAGTTATGCAAAATTACTCAAAGGAAGGAATAATGGTCAATCAAAATTTAAGAAAACTATTGAAGATACATCTTCAAGAAGACCATCCATGTTCAAGCCACAAAGAAGCTTAAATCATGATCAGTCAAGGTAGAAATTCATAAGTACTACACCACAAATAAGATCATTCACTCCCAGGTATGCAAATTTCTTTTATGGTCATTGTTTTTATCGTACTAATTTTGGACATAAGGTTGCAGATTGTAGGGATTATAAAAATGTTCAAGCAATAAATTCCTATCTGGCCCCACGTAACATTAAATGTTACAAATGTGATAAATATGGGTACATATCTAGTTATTGTAGAAGCATGATCGATACTTCCATGAAAGAGAACACTGATATCAGATATAATAAAGTATGGATAAGAAAACACGAAGAACAGGTGAACAAAGACCAAGTCCCAGAGATCGCAAGGTTGGCAATAAAACGAGGTGAAGAAAAATCTACAAAGAAAAAGAAATATGTCGAATACAAAAAGGTTTGGAAAATAACTGAAAGAAAATAAGGATGGTTAAATAAGGAACAGGTTCAAGAGATTGTACTTTCAAGCATTGTAGTGAAAGATGAATCTACAGACAAAAAGAAAGAAGTCAGAGCTCAGAGAGATGATGAATCTACCAATGAAGATGATGATGAATACACATAAGAGCATGAATTTTTCTTAGCCATCCAACTTAGAGAGTCCCAAGTAACATGAATATTATACAGGGGGAGTCTATGCAATAGTTGTGACAGACCAAAGAACCATCCTTCGAGCAACTTGCAGAGTTTGAGTAGACAAATCCAGAGCAGTTAGTTAGCATAAGTACAGTTTGATAGATTAATCACTTCTAGTAGTGAAGAATTCATGATAGTATAGTAATAAATGGGTCCTCATTATGGACAGTTGTGTAGTAGAGCCTTGGACAGTATGGACAGAGATGGATTTGTAAGAACACTTAGCAGGTTTGGACAGATATATGACATTTGAAGAGAGCATGGATTCATAGATTGGTTTAGAGATTGGTTCAAAGACAAGGGAACATTATGGATGTTAATTACATAGGAAATGGCTCGAACACTTCTAATGGATTCCAAATTGAAAGATAATTTTTGGACACATGTAGTGCATACAAAATTTCACACTCAAAACAGAGTAATTCTCAGAAACAACAATGACAAAACTCTCTACGACATATGGAAAGGAAGACCAACAAATGTGAAGCACTTCAGATTATTTGGAAGCAAATGCTACATCAGAAGAGAATATGGAAGAATGGGAAAGTTTGACTCTCATGTGGACAAAGGAGTACTTGTTGGTTACTCAAGTACAAGGAAATCATATAAGTTTTACAATCTGAAGTTGAACAAAGCTGTGGAAAGCATCAATGTAACAATTGATGAAACATGTGGACGTGAATTAAAGGAAGAAGAAAATGAATGAATGGAACAAATTTAAGAAGAAGAAGAAAAAGATGAAGAAGAAGTAGAAGGGGAAGATGAAGAAGATCATATAGAAGTAGAAGAGCAAGTTCAACAAGTGTCTCCAAAGACACCTAGCAAACAAGTATAGAAGAATCATCCTTCAAATCAGATTATCAGAAACAAAGATGTAGGAGTTCAGACTAGAACAAGAATCTATTCACCAGAAAAAATGCACCTAACACTCTCATCTACGATTGAACCAAACAATTTTGAAGAGACCAGCAAGGATGAATTCTGGAATAAGTCCATGGATGAAGAATTGGATCAAATAGAGAAGAATGACACTTGCAAATTGGTTCCAAGACCAAAGAATAAGAATGTGATTGGCACAAAGTGGGTATTCAGAAATAAATTAAATAAAGATGGACAGATTACAAGGAACAAATCTAGATTGGTATGTAAAGGATACACATAGTTTGAAGGAATTGACTATGAAGAGACATTTTCCCCAATTCCCAGTATGGAAGAAATCTGATTACTCCTAGCTTATGCACACTCCAAGAATATTAAAGTGTATCAGATGGATGTGAAATCATCTTTTCTGAATGGGGAACTCGAAAAAGAAGTCTACATTGAACAACTAGAAGGATTTCAGTTGTCAGAGAATGGAGATTATGTGTGTAAATTGAAGAAGGCCTTGTATGGTCTAAAATAGGATCCTAGAGCATGGTACTCTAGACTGGATAAATATATATAACAGGCAGGGTTAAGAAAAGGAAGTGAAAACAACAACTTCTGCATAAAGGTAACTCAAGATAGTATTTTATTAATTGAAGTTTATATTGATGATATTATTTTTGGAAGCAATGATGACAAGTTAAGCCATAAATTTGCAAAGGATATGCATAATGACATTGAAATGACATTACTCAAAGAACTATCCTTCTTTATGGGTCTTCAGATACGTCAAAGAAACCAAGGAATTTGTATGTCTTAAACTAAGTATATCAGAGAAATACCAAAGAGTTTCAGAATGGAAGATTACAAACCAGTTACCCCTCCTATGCAAACCAGTTGCAAGTTGAGAAAAGATGATGATTCAAAGTCTATAGACTAGAGGAAATAAATGTCAGTGATTGGTAGCTTACTATATGTGACAACATATTGATCAGATGTAATGCAGGTAGTTGGACAGGTGGAATGATTTCAAGCAGCACCAAAGGAATCACATGTCGTAGCAGTGAATAGGATTTTCAGATATCTCAAAGGGACATAAGAGTTTGGATTATGGTATCCAAAAGGAAAGGATCTATCACTTATTTCCTACACATATGAAGATTGGGTAGGTTTCATCTATTATCGATGAAGCACCAGTGGAGTAGCATTCTACTTGGGTGAGTGTTTAGTATTGATCCAGAATTAGATCAAGGAACTTGATGGGGCTGAGAAAGGCCTAAAAGTCAATGTTCTAATAATAGCTTCAAAATGTACATGTATGTAGGTCTCATCAATACAAACCCAAAGAAACTTAAATGGGATCAAACATACGTTGTATGCTCTTGATATCGCGTTCTGTTCATTTTCCCAAACAGGTAAAAAGTCAACAGGTCAACAAGCAAAAAGTCAATGCTGACGTCATCATGATGTCATGCTAATGTCATCATGTTGACGTGGAAGTGTATGGAGGTGACACATGGAAGCAGGTCATACAACTGATGTGGTAGGGGAACATTGGACTGCTGATGTGGAAGGAACAAGTGGACCAACCAGGAGGTGACATGTGTCACCACTGAAAGGGTGACACATGGCATGCCCGTACGATGACATGTGGTAGGTGTGCTTATGTGGTAGTTTGATGATTGTGAAAGCATGCTCACTGGGAAGAAGAATTGGAAAAATATCATGTTGACAAGTGGCACATTCTCGATAAATTAAACGGGGCCACGTGGCCTAGGCATGGGCTGCCACGTGGCTTCCTATCATTTGATGGTTGGTTAAAATGTTTTGGAGCTCATCAGATTCGACCCCATGACCTGTTGGTAGGAGACAAGTCTTATGGACAGACATATACCATTGAGCCATGTTGGAAATTGTTTAAACAAACCCACTTTATATTATATAAAGTGCATAAATGTCAAAAGGAGGCAGAAGGGGGATGGGGCCTAGCCCCAACCAACGGACTTATCGAAACATATAACCACCACCTTAAAGAATGGGATCTACATTACACCATTATGAAAAGGGCATGGGCGCCATTGATTTAAGTCCTAACCTCTGACACTTTTAGATCACACGACCCGAATCTAGAACCACATGCTAGGCGCATATAGAGGAGGCACGGTCCTGTTAAAATTTTCCATGTGACCTATGATTCGGACTAAGGGGCCAACGCATAGCCCTTTGGGTTGGCTCTTGGCCACATCAATGAAATATGACCATATTTAGGGGGTGTGCACCCATATTAGAGGTCTTAGCCCAAATATTATGCAAAAAGTGGGTTTTTACACTATAGAATAGTGATTTTTAGTGATTTTTGGCTTGTTATTGAAGATTTTTCGACAATATTGGGGGATATTGGGCCCTTTTTGAGGCCAGATCTTGGGAGGAAGTTGGGATATGGTTACCAACTCCATATATATAAAAACCAGACCTTCTTGAGGCCATGGGAGGATATTCAGAGAAGGTTTATGCTGAATATTTTCCAAGCCAAAGCCATTTTTATGCAAGGAAGTTGTTGAGGAGCACACCTTTGTGGGCCATTTCTGGGAGCTCTAGTCATCCAATTTGAGTGACGTTTATTCTGTTGGGTTCTTGAGATATGGAATCATAAGACCAGATCACTTTGGTAACCTTTTGGCATTTTTGTGATGTACTTATTGAGCTTTGAACATAAATAAGAAAGCCTCACCCATTGAGACAAAGGCCCGAAGACGTAGGCGAGATTATCGAACTGCATTATCACATTGGTGTTATGGTTTGTTGTTTTTTATTGATTCACTTCAGTTATGTAAATGTTTATATGGTTGTGATATATTCTCATATCTTCTTCCTCTTTCTTTAAGCTTCCTAATTGGTTAATCAACACATGCTTATTAACTCAACCATAGTCGTGTAAAAGATCTTTTCGGATCAAGTGGTATCAAAGCTAGTTGACATTTGGATTTTAGTTTTCCATGTTAACCATGGAAAAGATACTTCATGGTGAAGGTGAGATTGTTGAATAAATTCTCATTTATTTGATTGAGAAAGAGGATTTCTCACAGTGATAAGATGGCATCGGAAGTGGGACTTTCTCAGGATGAGAAAGAGTTTCGAAAACCTTTATTTTCCATGTCGGAGATGATGAAGGATTTGTATGAAGATTACTTGGAACATAAGAAACCAAATCTGGGTGAATATTCAAAGGGAAAAAGTGAACAAGGAGAGGATCCTCCTCAAATTCCTCCTTCACCTCCATCTTCTCTTTCTTCTTCAATTTCAATTTCTAAATCCAATGCAAAGAAGCATGTTCATAAACATAAAAATGAAATGCCATTATTAAAAATTGATGTTAAATTCGAATTACCCATGTATGATGGTGAAGTTAATGCAGAGAGACTTGAAAATTGGGTCAGAAAGATGGAGGTCTATTTTAGTGTGCAACGGATCAAGGATGAGGCCACAAAAATCAAGTTGGCATCATTGAGACTTGCAGACACAACACTCATCTGGTGGAAAATAAAGTTGCAAAAAACAACGCAACAAGTCGGTAATGTATTTCCATCATGGAAAAGTTGCATGTATGCATTGAGGAAGCAATTCTATCCTTTGGGTTATAAATAAAAAGAATCAATTGAATGGCAAGCTCTAAAACTAGGAAAAGGACAAACAATGCAAGAATACATCGATGGCTTTTGAAAAATGTCATTGATGTTAGATATCCCTTTACATACACAAGAAACTATTATGAAGTATATAGGAGGTTTAATTGCACATATTAGAAACATTGTATTCATGTTTTGACCCACTAACCTTGATGAGGCTTTTGTTCAAGAGACATACATTGAAGTAGGGAAAATAGGTGTATCAGGGGAATCATATTCAAGGAAAGAGGATAAGAGGAAGTGGCATGGAAAAAAGGAAAATGCAGTGATGAGAAAGGAAGAGAGACCCTCTTGCAAGAATTTCAAGAAAGAGGGGCATGATGCGGACCATTGTTGGTAGTTGCATCCCAAGAAGATACCAAAGTGGTTCAAGGAAAATAAAGGGAGGCAAACAATTGCAGTGACAACACGACCAACAGACTTGGGATCGGATTTAGGTGATGAATCAAAGGTTTCATTGGTTGGTATGATAGGTAAAATTGGTGAAGGAACTGATTATAGAAGAACTTGTTTTACATCAGGGTCATCATGAGGCATGCTAAGGTTGATACATTAATCAACAGTGGATCTCAATCTAATCTAATTTCTGGAGAATCGATTAATCAATTGGGATTAAAAACACAAGTACATCATAATCCATACACACTTTGGAAAAGAAACCACCATCAAATGCACATAACTAAGCAGTGCACAATCAAATTTGCAATTTCATCTAAGTTTGTAGACAAGGTAACATGTGATGTAGTACCATTAAGTGAATTTGGAATGGTCATAGGTAGTCCATACTTATATGATCGTAAAGAAATCTTCTACATGACAAATAATTAGTATCAATTAACCAAAGAAGGTCAATATTATGTGGTTAATTCTCATCATGTTAAAGAAAATAAAACTCTTCAAACTATGGAAAAATTAAAGAAGGCAGTTAAAGCAAGCAACAAACCAATAATTGTTTCAAATCAAGTAATCGATCTTAAGCAAGCATAGGAGATGTTTTTTGAATGGAAAATCAATCAGAGTTTGCTTCAAGATAAGCTCATGTCGTGAAAATATTACAAGTATATCAACTCATTTGTAGTCGTGTTTTTGATGCTATCATTAGTAATGTTGTCTACATGGATGGTAGTGGCTTTAGTAAAATGTGATAGGGTTCAAATGGATAACAATATGTTCTCAGTTTTCATGATTGTGTTACATTTGATCTTGATGAGACAGGTGTACAGGAAAGAGTTCAAAGACAGAGGAAATGTTGGGTGGCCTATCCCAATCTTGTTGATTGGTTAGTAACCTTTTGGGGACCAAAAGGTCCTTTAGTGGGGAGGTGTGATCTAGAATCAGATCTAGGATCTTGATGGGGCTCATAAAGTCCTAAAAATTAATGTTCGCAGAATGGATTCCAAATGGACGTTTGCATAGACCTCGTTGATACAAACCCAATGCAACTTGAACGGGATCAAACAGATTTTGCATGCTCCTGATATCATGTTCTATTCATTTTTTGAAACAGGTAAAAAGTCAATAGGTCAATAGGAAAAAAGTCAATGCTGACATCAGCATGACGTCATCATGATGATAAGGAAGCGTATGGAGGTGACATGTGGAAGTAGGTCATATAATTGACATGGAAGGGGAAAAATGGACTGTTGATGTGGCAAGAACAGGTGGACCAACTGGGAGGTGACATGTGTCACCACTAAAAGGGTGACACATGACACACCCATACAATGACATGTGGTAGTTGTGATTACGTGGATGATTGTTGAGCGGGAAAGCATGTTGACTGGGTAGAAGAATTGGACCAATCCTTTGTTGACAAGTGGCACATTCTTGACAAATTAAATGAGGCCACGTGGCCCAGGCATGGGCTGCCATGTGGTACCCTATCATTTGATGGTTGGTTAAAATGTTTTGGAGCTCATGGGATTCGACCCCATGACCTGTTGGTAGGAGACAAGTCCTATGGAAGGGTGGATATCATTAAGCCACATTGGAGATTGTTTAAACAAACCCATTTTATATTATATAAAGTGCAAAAATGTCAAAAGGATGTGGAAGGGTGTTGGGGCCTAGCCCTAGCATGTAGACTTACCAAAACATACAACGAACACCTTAAAGAATGGGAGCTACATTACAATGTTATGAAAAGGGAATGGGAGTTATTGATTTAAGGCCTAACCTATGACACTTTTGGAGCACATGACCTAGAGATACAACCACATGCTAGGCGCATATAGAGGAGGTGCGGTCATATTGAAATTTTCCATGTGACCTATTATTCGGACTAAGGGGCCAACGCACAACCCTTTGGGTTGGTGCTTGACCACATCAATCCAATATGACCATATTTAGGGGTTTCGTGCCCATATTGGTGGGATTAGCCCAAATATTATGCAAAAAATTGTTTTTTTCACTATAGAATAGTGATTTTCAGTGATATTTGGCCTGTTATTGAAGATTTTTGGCCAATATTGGGGGATATTGGGCCCTTTTTTAGGCCAGATTTTGGGAGAAAGTTGGGAGATGGTTACCAACTCCAAATTTATATAAAACAAGAATTCTTGAGTCCATGGGAGGATATTCATAGTAGTTTTATGATGAATATTTTCCAAGCCAAAGCCATTTTTATGCAGGGAAGTTGTTGAGGAGCGTAGCTTTGCGGGCCATTTCTGGGAGCTTCGGTCATCCAAATTAAGTGTTGTTTCTTTTGTTGGGTTCTTGATATCTGGTAAAACAAGACCAAATCATTTTTGTAACATTTTGTCACTGCTGTGATGTACTTATTAATATTTTAACAGAAATAAGAAAGCCTCACCCACTGAGACAAAGGCTTGGAGACGTAGGTGAGATTCTCGAACTCCGTTGTCACATTGATTTTATGGTTTTTTCTTGTTTATTTCTTCGATTTAGTTTTGTGCATGTTTATATGGTCATGATATCTTCTCATATCTTCTTCCTCTTTCTTTAAGCTTCCTAATCAGTTAATCAATACATGCTTAATAACTCAACCATAGTCATGTAAAAGATCTTTTTGGATCAAATATCATGGCTAAGCAAGAAACAATCATCAATATCCTTATCTACAGCCGAAGCAGAGTATATTGTAGCAGCAACATGTTGTACATAGGTTCTATGGATGAAGCAGACTTTGACAGATATACAAGTTGAGTATGATGAGCCCATTCTAATCTATTGTGATAATACAAGCACCATTAGTATCTCAAAGAACCTATTGATACACTCCAATATGAAGAACATTCCAATAAAGTATCAATTTTTATAGGAACAAGTTGCAGAGAAGAAAATGAAATTTGAATATGTGGGCACAAAATAAAAAGTGGAAGACATCTTTACAAAACCACTTCCAAGAAAATCCTTTGAGTATCTTTGCCAGAGACTCAGAGTAATTTCTACTCCAAAATGAATGTTTTTGAATGCTTATCTTATATGTATTATATGTACACAAGGAATCACCATAAAGAGGACAGTTCAGGTTGGGAGAACAATTTCAAGAAGAGTGTAGTCAGGGGGAGTATCCCAAAGGACAGTTCAGTTAGGGGGAGCAGGCCCGGATGGAAAGATACATTTCCCATTGATTCCAAAGGGGGGGGG
>ML783662.1:167299-205502 GCA_009831015.1 Picea engelmannii
GCTGCAGATTCATTGACAAAGTCTGTGAGCACAGAAAAGTTCTCTTGGTGTAGAGTAACAATGGGCATTGCTGCCCTAGATTGTTGACTATATAATCCCCTGGACCCTTGGATGCAAAGAAAACAACAAGTGGGAGAATGTTGTGTATGTGTTATATTCTTTGCATGTGTGTGTGTGTGGGTGCGTCAGATACGACGACTGCGTCTGACGATCCCTTCACCTAGGGCTCTGCCGTGTGCGTCGGGTGCTTTCCTACGGGGGTCCCAAGGGGGGGCAGGTATGCCCCCCCTGGTTACGTAGAGCGTTCAGGGCAACGCCCCGAATTTTTTTTTCGGGCGGTTTTTTGCTATTTTTAGCTAATTTGTAAATTAATCATGGATTAAGGGATTAGGGTTTTGGTATCTACAGAATACCTAAAAACATTTTATATATTGTATGGCGAATGGTGAAATTCGATATAATGAAAAAGAAAGGTTTTCCCGGTTGAGGGTTTCTGGTAAAGATCTCTGTGTATTCTGTGTATGAGCCATTGATTAATTCCTGTATTGCTTAAGAATATATATGCATTGCTTTACTTCACAGGTTTAAAACTTACACTATCATCTGGGAGTGACATATCAATGTCAGGGAATTCTTTAGCAGGGTTCGAAGGAGAGGCTGGTGCTTGGTATTCTTCTGGCCTTTTTGTGTCTCTACTAATTGAGGTCCCTAAACTCCCTAGAACCAGAGCTATCTCTACCTCGTAGCTTTTCAAAAATTGTTATGTGAGGTGTCCCAATGTTGGTTGTGTATATTCCTAATTGTTTCCTTGTGGTGTTTGTTCTGTCTTCTCAATTCCCTGAACATCTTCCTATAAGGGTTGCTCTGTTATGTCCTAAATGTCTTAAGATTTCCAACTTTTTGCTTTAACACTTTAATATTTTTAACCCTTCTCTTCAAAAACTTGTTCTCCCATTTTAACCTTCTAATTTTGTTGTGGCTTTTGCCTGATTTCTATTTCTGTGAGTTGTTAGGATTTTCCTCACCTTGATATGTCAATACGGGCTCTTTTGCTTTCCCTACCAGGGTATTTACCTCAGTATCAGGTTCTGCTTGTGATGTATCATTTGGGAGTGACATATCAATGTTAGGGAATTCTTTAGCAGGGTTCGAAGGAGAGGCTAGTGCCTGGTATTCTTCTGGCCTTTTTGTGTCTCTACTAATTGAGGTCCCTAAACTCCGTAGAACCAGAGCTATCTCTACCTCATAGATTTTCAAAAATTGTTATGTGAGGTGTCCCAATGTTGGCTATGTATATTCCTGACTGTTTCCTTGTGGTGTTTGTTTTGTCTGCTCAATTCCCTAAACATATTCATGTAAGGGCTGCTCTGTTATCTCCTAAATTTCTTCAGGTTGTTGTGTCCTAAATTTCTTTAGCCTGTTCTATTGTGTCCTAAATTTATTCAGGTTGTTATATTGTTTCCTAGGTTTATTCATGTCGTCTTATCCATCTGCTTCTTCTTTTCCATTCAATGGAGGATTTTGTAGTAGCCATTTCTCTTTTTCTCTTCCTCATTGATGCCTCTGCTTTTGAGGTCTGAGCCTCTGCAAATTGGACGGGGTCTGCCTGTGCTACTTCAATTCCCTTCCTGTGTTACTTAAATTCCCTGGGTTGTGTCTTCATGATGTAATTCAAGTTTCTCTAATTGTAAGGGCCTCTTGGCCTCAATAAGATCCCCCCAGGTTATTTGAGTTTGACTCGGGGCCTTATTTACTATCAGTTTTACCAATCCATGGTGGTTGATGATAGTAATGGGATCTTTTTCCTTATGTGTTCTTATAGTGACCTCATGCAACATAGAATTTAGAAAAAATGGTAAATTGATTACTAACCGTTGTTTGAGCACAACTAGTAGTTTGAGGTGGCGTGGGCGGATCACATCATATCTTCCGTCGCAGGTGATATACCTCTATATGACACCTTCTAGTTCTTTCCAAGGTTCACTAAGAGTGTTGGGGTTAAGTCCCTTTCCCTTTTTATCCAATTCCTCTCTAGGGTCTACGAAGGATTATATAGCTTCTTTGAGCATTGTATATCTTCCAAACCATTGTATTCATGTGTTAGGAAGGCCCGTAACCTCTGCTACAATTTTCTGAGTGACTGGGATTCATATATCTCAAACCATGGAGGTTTCTCCCTGCAAGTTATGAAATAATTCGATTGTGATGTCTGTATCATATCCCTGCAACCGATTGAAGTACTTCATCCACCCCAGATGGTGTAGGATTTCTCTTGCATGCTCAGTTACCTGTAGTAATGTTGGTTCCTGTCGCACACTTTGGCCTCCCATATTTCTGTAAGAAGGTGAGGATGAATAATGTTCCTTGTTGTAGCTTAAATCAACCAAATTTTGAAAAAAACAGACATAGCCAATATAGAACGTCATTGTGTATATATAGAAAAATGTGCATTTTCATAATTACTGCATTCATTGAAATCTATCGGTAAATGTGTCGGGCATCTACCCCCCCATAAATGGAAAGGTCAACCTAGACCGTCAAATGTACGAGTGTAATAATGGCAGGGAGTGACTGTGAGGTGTGATTTCTATGCCATCATCATTGCTGGAAAAGACAATCATTAATAACTTTTCAATCAAGCACTTTAATGGTACTAACGATAATCATCAATTTGTGTGGGAAATTCGAATTATTGTACCCATGGTAGAAACACTTTGAGGAAAAATATTCCGAATGATTTTAAATTTGTTCACATGTTTAAAATGTTCCACATATTGGTACTTTCCCTTTTTATTGGATATATCTAAAATGACAGCCTCATTGTTTTGAAAAGGAAATCTAAGAACACATTAAAACTTGGTGTATTTTTAAGGTGAACTTTGATACCACAGGCAGAGCCACTGCTTCTAGCAGGCGTCGATAGCCTCGATAGGGTTTCCTTTTAAACCATAGATGAGACTGTATCCTTAATAAATGGTTTGAATTTTTCTTTTCCCAAGAATACCATTATCTTAGTTTGGTAGCCAGATGATGATAATGCCACTCACTAGATCATAACCTAAGTGAACAAGTCGGCTTGTGATGAGACCTCTTGTCCTTTGACGAAAAAAAATGCCAAAGGCCATTGCCCTGGTGTGGTATCCATAATGGGAATGTCACTTATGTTATTATCTAATGATTGTGGTAGGTTGGCTCTTGATGAGACCCCCTATTCTTTATGGAAGAAGTTTATTACTTTGTTAAAAACTTTACTTTGATTTTTTTTTATTTTTTATTTTAGAGCTCTATCAAGGGAGGCTCATCTACTCCTTAGGAGTGAGGGATGGTGTAAGAAGTGTAATAATTCCAAGTAATAATGTATTTAAGATTCCTTATTATGATATGAAATAAATTATCATTCAAGTATATGTAGATATATAAGGGAAAGAAACGAGTTATGGTGGTTAATGAATTGTGAACAATTTTTAAGAGGATTCAGAGAATTAATCCAAAAATAGTTTACTAAGGTATGTTAAATTATCCACACCAAATGAAATATTAGATCTAGTGTTGAAGAAAAGGAATCAGTGAAGGTCATACCCAAAGGAGTGACTAACATAAAAATGGCATGTCTTGAGAAAGGAGCCACAGTAAGAAAAAATCGTGAAAGGAACAACAATCATTCTTTTCAAAGGAATGACAATCGTTATTTTGGGTGGACGATATTATATACGAAGGGACCAACAGTCGTTCTTTTCAAAGAAATGGAAATCATTATTTTGGGTGGATGATATTACTTACTAAGGGAACGACATTCATTTTTTTCAAAGGAACAACAATGGTTTGTAAAGGAATCGGTGATCGTACGAAGGTAACAACAATTGTTCTTTTCAAAGGAACAACAATCGTTATTTTGGGTGGATGATATTACTTACGAAGGGAACAATAGTCATTTTTTTTCAAGGGAATGACCATGGTTTGCAAAGGAATCAATGATCGTATGAAGGTAACAACAATTGTTCTTTTCAAAGGAACAACAATCATTATTTTGGGTGGATAGTAGTGATGATGTTTAAAATTTTTACCCATCTAATTAAGTGATTAAAACTCCCACAATCATTTTTGTTCAGTGAATGTATAATTGATTAGTCATAAACTAAATTCATTCAATTGATATGGGTAAGTTTATGCAATAATCGAAGTATTAGATGGTCTATACGCATGTTCATTTTCTTGTAAAAACAAGGGTTATATTTGTTGGGTTTTTGCAACGCGAGATAGGAGTAAAGAACAGAAAATAGTGTTTAATTATATTTATTATAGTCATCTCTTCTGGTTCGTATTTTCTCAAGTGACTTTCCTATAAAAAGAAGAACTAAAAAATCAATGAAATCTGTAAACAAAACCTATATACAATATGTACATTACTAAAACAAAATCATCATTTATGGAGTTGAGGTTGTTGGGTTACCTTCCCAATCAACCAAAATCTGAACAGTAGGGTCCTTACTTACTTCTTGGTAGAAGGATTCTTTTGAAGGCGGCTAATGGTAGAGTCATAGTTGGTGTCCATTTACCAGAATGGGAGAGACAGACCCATTGATGGTAATTAAAGTGACAGTGCCATTATCATGAACTTCATTACTTTCATATGGTCCCAGCCACCGTGTCTGTAATTTTCCAGGAAAATCCTGAAATCTCGAATCATAGAGAAGCACCCAATCATCTTTCTGGAAGTATTTATTCTTGATATGTTTATCGTGTCAGTTCTCTCTCTATTTCTGATAACAGATGTGTGCTCCAAGGAAGACATGTGTGCTTCATCTAATTCATTGAGTTGTTGTAAGCGTTGTTTATGTGCCTCTGTAAGATCTATTCCAATCTCCTGGGCCATCCTTAGAGTCTTAATCTCAAACTCGATTGGAAAGATAGGTTCTTTACCATAGAATAAAGGATAAGGAGAGTAGCTAGTAGTGTTACGCCATGTTGTGTGATTATCCCATAAGGCATTTGGGAACTCAATAGCCCAATTTTGTCGATTTGTTGAGACCGTTTTCGTCAAAATTGCCTCCAAAAGTTTATTGGTGCTTTCTACTTGTCTGTTTTCCTGTGGATGGTATGGGGAAGTAACTATGTTCTTAATATGATAATTGTTCAAGGTGGTCATGATTCTATGAGATGTAAATTGTGACCCCCCATCAGTGATTACTTCCCTAGGTAGTCCATAGCGTACAAATAATTTGAAAAGAAATTTAATGACTACTTCCTCTGTTGCGTTTGGTAAGGCTTCTGCCTATGCCCATTTGGTCATGTAGTCCGTTGCAACTAGAATATAGGCCTTCTAATTTGACTTCAGATTGAAGGGGCCAACGAATTCTAGTTCCCATCTCTCGAATGGTTCTTTGACTACTTGTTCTTTCAGAGGAATTTCATCATCTTGACCTGGTTTTCCCATCCGCTGACAACTGTCGTAGGTCTAGACATATTTCTTCGCATCTCTGAATATTGAGGGCCAATAGTATCCCATATGTAAAATTTTATGCCCAGTCTTGCGATTTGCAAAATTCCCTCCATAAGGCTCATCATGTCTTGCCTTCAGTATGCCGTAAATTTCGTCATCTCGTACGCATCTGTGGATCTGGAAATCATCCCCTTTCTGGAAGAGATATCCACCGATCCAAGTGAATCGTCTGCTACGTTGGAAAATCAGTTTTCTTTCCCTTGATGATAGATGTGTCGGTAATTTCCCTGCTACCAGATAATTTTTCACATCAGCGTACCAAGGTGGTTTAGAAGTAACGACAAATATATGCTCATCTGGAAATTGATCTTGAATTGTCAAGGATTCAAATGTTTGGGTATGCGGGACAAAAAGTCTGCAACAAGATTTTATCTTCCAGGTCGATATTTGATGGTGATGTCAAATTCCTGCAATAGAAATAACCATCGAGTGACCCGATTATAGGTAATAGGTTTATTAGCTAGATATTTAATAATAGAATGATCAGTATACAGAATAACAGGATAGCCTTCTATATAATGACGAAATTTATTGATGGCATGTATAACAACTAAAAATGCTTTTTTTGTTACTATATAATTACATTCAGTGGGAGTGAGATTCTTGTTGATAAAATAAATATCATAGGGTTTCTTGTCTTCTTCTTGTCCAAGGACAACGACTTTGGAAATATCTAATGCATCGATGGAGATATGAAATGGTATTTTTCAATTTGGTCCTCTTAACATCGTTGTTGTCGAGATCAACTTCTTGAGTCCTGCAAATGCCACATCACACTTTTCAGATCACTAAAACTCCACATTACCAGTCAAATCATGTAAAGGTGCAATAGTTCTTGCAAAATTTTCCATAAATCTGCGATAGTATCTTGAAGTGCCAAGGAAACTACGTACCTCATTTTCTGTGCGTGGTGTAGGTAGATTAAGGATTACCTCTATTTTTGTTGGATCTACCCTAATTCCATATGTAGAAATATAATTCCCTAGAACCACACCTTCCTCCATCATCATTTGACATTTCTCATGGCTTAAACATAACCTGGTAGCGATGCATCGTTCCAGTACCTTTTCCAGATTGTCCAAAGCTTGATCAAAGTCATCGCCATAGGGTGTGAAATCATCCATGTAAACTTCAAGCCCTTCGCTAATCAGGTCCCTGAATATGCTCATAATTTCCCTCTGGAATGTGGCTAGAGAATTACATAGTCCAAAGGGCAATACTTTGTGTGCAAAGGTACCCCAGGGGAATGTGAATGTAGTTTTATCTTGATCTTCTGGGGAAATATTGATCTAATTGTAGCCACTAAAATCATCTAGGAAAGAAAATAATTTCTTCCCTGCTAAAGTATCCAGGACCTGATCAATGAAAGGTAAGGGGAAGTGGTCCTTTTGAGTGGCTTTGTTAATTTCCCTATAGTCTAAACATATTCGCCATTTTCCATTTTTCTTGGGGACGATCACTAGCTGGGAAACCCACCGACTATCCGAGATAGGATATATAAAATCTACGTCCAACATATTTTGTAATTCTTCTTTAACAATATCCATGAGATGGGGATTCAATCTTCTTGGGGGTTTTCAGATAGGTCGGGCATCTTTCTCGATATAAATATGGTGTGTGCAGAGTTTCAGATCAATACCTTTCATGTCAAAATACTCCCAGGCAAAAGCTTGATGATATTTAGAAAGGATTTCAATCATTTTTTTTTGTTGTTTCTCATTTAAATTGGAATTAATGTTTAGAGACCTCCCTGGTGCAATCTCAATTGATTTTATGTTATGAACAATAGTAGTCAGGATTTGTTGTTCCATTAAATCTTCCAGCGAGTCTCCCTGCACTTTGCAATCTAGAACAACTTTGAGCATCTGGCATGTGGGGTTACTCACAATGGTTGGGTTGTTAATAAACCCACTGATAGCGTCATCCTCTGATTGGTTCTTGAGTCTTAGAGATTCTTCCAGCGTGAGAGGGGTCTGTAGATCCTTTTATGAATATCTTGGTGGTGGCAAATGTGGATATATGATAGTCGGGCTTGGCTTGGCTAGAGGATATAAGATGAGATTTTTCGTAACACCTCCTCTAGAAATTGTCATATTACACATACAACATCCTATGTATGCATATTTAGTTGCAATCCATGGTCTTCCCAATATTAATGGATGCCCTTTGAGTCCACTTCTTGGGTTGATGATGAGGAAATCCACTGGATATTCCCAAGAGTCGACTGAAATTGTTATATCATGTAATGTGCCAACTGGTCTAACCATTGATCGATCAACCAACTGTAACATAATTGGGGTAGGCTCAAAAGACTCAAAACCCAGGGTGTTGCAAGTTTCCATAGTTAGGATGTTGATGGCCGCCCCAAAATTAACTAGTGTATTTGGAAAAGAACAACCCTAGATCTGAACTATTACTATGGGATTCCCTGGATCTGCACATTCGACTGGTTCTTGTCTACCTAAAATTAGATCAGACAAGGCTCCTACCACATGAACAGTTGATGATGAATTTTTAATTTTCCTCACAGGATTCCCCACACATAGTTCCTTGATTGTCTTTGCATAAATTGGAATGTCTTGCAGAGCCTGCATGAGTGGGATCTTGACATATAAATTCTTGAGTTCCCCTGCAATGTCGAAGTTAGGATACATGATAGGTTTTTCTATCATTGACCTTTCAGGGAGAGGGGGAGGAGGAGTTGTATCCTTATGAGGATCCTATGATTCAACTGTGTTTCCTCCCTTTTTCTTGTGTTATGACCACAGTCGAGGGTGTTATTGTTGGTTGTATGTTATTTTCATTCTCATGTTCTTGGAAAAGATTACTTTCTTCAGGAGAGATTATATGCCCTGATCTCAACTGAAGTTCATTGCACTCTACCAAGGTGGTGTCCCCTTCCCCCTTCTCCATAATCTGGACGAGTTGGGCTAGTCTATTATTGGGATTTGGGTGAGTTTGGGCTGGTAATTGAGGGTGCAATTGTGGTTGAGGGTTCTGGGGTAATTAGAGTGGGGCTTGCAAACTGGGTTGGGTTTGAGGGGCCATTCCCATGGGTTGATTGGTTATACCCATGGGAGCTACCAATTTTGGTTCCAATTTGGGTTTTGGGCAGACGTTTTGGACCACAATGAAGGTTAGGGGTTTTTATTTGAATTTTTACAGGATGAGGTAGGGTATTGTGATTTAGGCCAGGTGGAATTTTTCTCTGGTTGATTCTACCAGATGGAATTTGCAGCGGGTTGGTTCGGCCAAGTGGGGTTTGTAACTGGATATTGTTGGGCCTACTAGTTTTGATTAGTAAATGGTTGGCCCTGCCATTGGTTTCCAAAATTTTGTTGCTGATTATACTATCCATAAAATAAAGAGGAGGGGTCTTGTAGTGTACCTGGAGGTCGGGCCTACCATTAGCGATGTTGAGCCATCAGATATAATGGTTATGTTTCCTCTTTCACTTTCCTAAAGACAACTTTTAGTCTAGGGAGTGATGGGCATTGCTCCATTGTGTGGTATTTGGCGCAAATAGCGCAAACCCAAACCACATCTAAAGGACATTCCCTTGGACCATGTTTTTTCTGCATCTGTGGAAAAATATGGCCAAAGTCTGTTATGATTTTGCTTGTTTCTATTTGGCCTGTAGTACATCTAGTTGTGTAGTTAGAGTGCTCAGAATATTATCTTTGAAATTTTCTAAGAGATTCCTGACTTCAGCTCGAGTAACTCCTCTGCTGGTAATATTGCTATTTCTAGTGAGGGAATTCTACATTCCTGATCTGGTCCATGTATTTCCTCATGAACACGTGATGCACAATAGAATGATGTTATCATAAGTTTCTTGATAAATATCACCCTTCCCCATTAAATTCAATGTTTCTACCCATTAATCTTTCATTCCTTTTATCAAAGTGGCTTTGAGCACCTCATCTGGTAATGTACCATAAGGAGATCTTTGAAAATTATATTGGAACCTTTCAACATATTCCTCTAATGTCTCATTTTATTTTGCAGTCATTTGAAATATTTCATCTTTTAGATCCCCAGTTCTACAATAATCCTGGTATTTTGTCAAGAAGGCTTGTTTCATCTCATCCCATGAGTTTATAGTTCCGCCTCCCAATCCCATAAACCAACGCAAAGATGCCCCTTTCAAAGTGCAAGGGAACAAATTTAGTTTTTAGGGTTCAAAGGTGTAATCATAACCCCTACATAGGACATCAAATTCGAATAAGAATGCATCTGAGTCTTCTGAAATCAATCCATGAAAAGTTGGCAGATTTTGCACGGGAATTTCTTTCATGGGGGCATTGGCGACTGGAACAACTATCGGATATTCTAGAGTGGAGTTCTGGGGTCATTGTTGATTTATTTGTGCCATTTGGTAGAATATACACCAATAATCTTCAGGAATTTCTTGGCCTAGGTATTCTTTTGATTGATTACTTGATCCCCTAGGGGATTTGATTGCACTACCTCTATCTGGGATTTCAAGTATGCTTTCTTCTTTCACAGGATATTTAGGTGATGGTGATGGGTTTGCCTTGGAAACCCCGCTATTTTCTCCTTCTCCTTCCTATAGATTATGAGAATTTCCCTCATCTAAAGGGTTGAGGGGTGGAAGATCTGTGCTTTGGAATCTTTGCCCAGTCCCTCTATTTTTGTTGTGAATCTCAGCATGGGCTATAGCTGGTGAAACTATTTCCTAAGGGATTCGGGTAGATCCTTTCCTAGGTCCAACTGAAGCTTGAAATTCCACTTTTCAGATGATATTGTCTATGAAAGTGCTTCTCCCAGGGAGCACCGAACCCTGGGCTTTGGTAGCTTTTGGTGGGGGTTTCAGTTTTTCGGGATCTTTTTTCTTAGTCATACACACTTCACGCAAAAATTTCAAAAACACATATATAACCTCTAAGTATTAGCTGGAGGTAGGCACTGACATAATCATCTTACTTATTTCCTGCGTAGGTTCTTATCTTTCATCTTCAATACCTCGTCCTCCAGAGACACAACCTATGCTATCTTTGACACCCTCCCTAGCAACGGCTCCAAAATGTTGGGATCTAAAGATGTCCTAAAAACAACCTTAGTTTAACATTAATTTATCAACCTGAGGTTTTTTCATCTATTTCAAGAATATCAACAAATTCTATGAAGATAGCTCGTAGAGGCTAAAATCGTGTATTTAAAGAAAAACTGAGTTTATCAACAATCAAGTTCCTCACACATTCATTAAGTTTCTAAAGCTAAGATCCTACTGAATAAGATTAAAATCTGATCTATAATGTGCTATGAATTGAAGGCATGAATTGAATTGTTGAATTGATCTAATTAAGAGATAAGAATTGAATCTGATATTAAAGGCATGAATTGATCTAATTAAGAAACAAGAATTGAATCTATGAAAATAAGTTGATCTATTGATGACTATCTAATATTCTAGAAAGAAGTAACTAAATACTGTAAATTGAGACAGAACGGTAATTGAACAACAAATGCTAACTAAGTAAAAGGAACAACAAACGCTAGTTAAGCGAAAGAAACAACAAATGCTAATTTAACAGAAAGGAATAGCAATTGCTAATTTAATTGAAAGGAACAACGCATGTGAAAATGAGAGGAACTGTCGAGCAGTAAACTACAACAAATGGAATATGGAACAACAATCGATAACATTCAAACTGGAACATCTATCTCTTGTAAGCAATCAACATAAAAACATTAACACACTCTGTGCATCTATCTGAATTATTGCAAAGGAAATTTAAATCATAAACATAAATCAAACTGATACAGTTACAGATTGAGACAGTAACTCCTTCATACTGGGCCCTCGGTCCTTAGAAGCACTGCTACTAGAAACTCATTATACGAAAATGATGGAAACGTTCAAAGCCTTTATTAATTCCATAACGGATACAACATTTACAAAAATTGTTTGCGCAGAGCAATTCTGAATGCTCAGATACAATTCTTAGATTATCCTTTCCAGGATCCACTGCCCTTTATATATTACAAAATATGGGTAAATTAAGCTATCCTGAGGATCAAGAGATCCTCAAGATCGCTATTACTATCTATGAAGTTTTCAAAATAGAGAACTAATATCTCTTAAAACTGCTTTATGCTCCATATCGTTAACCTCTCATAGCTTGCGCATCTTTGAAATCTCTTCCGCTATCATGAGTTTACCAAAATTTACCCATTCTTGAAACAAAATCAAACAATTCCAACCATATTTTAGAATTTAGGAACTTCAACTCAATAATAGTTCTAGAAGATATTTTAATCATTTCTTATCCTATTTTATTCCTAAGTAACAGAAAAGCCAGTCAATATGATATCATAAATCATGGAAATGAGGAGAATATATGTACCTTTTCATAACCCAACACACATTCAGGAATCATTTTTTAAACAACCATATCTTGGGCTACAGGTGTTGGAATTGATCCAATGATAGCTCATTGGAAATTTATAGAGAAAAGGAATGCAATGGAAGAGTTTTTTAAGAACCAAATATCAATTTATCATATAAAAACTTCAAAATAAGTACTCAGCGCCTTGAAAAAGAGAAAATTTCAGGTAATATGCCTCTTCAAGGGGGAAAGCTCCTTATATCCCACATAAATTTCCAAATACAAGATGATTCCAAATTAAAATGTATCCTTGGTATATGTAGGAGACTAGGAGGTACAATTACAACTAATGGACTCAAGCCGACATAAATAAAATAACATTAATAATGTAATATATCCCAATTAAGGGGTAATGAGCCACTATTTAGGGATTAACATGCCCCTCCCCTTGAGACAAGTGTTGTCTACAACTCTTGAGTAACTCTAGATTATTTTGTATAAAAGACTCATCTTCCAAGTGGAATCTTTAGATGGTAGTTTCCTCCATTTAACGAGATACTCTGAAATGGATCTATTCCTCAGCTGGAGAATTCTTGTGTCAATGATGGCTTGAGGCTCCAATATGATTTTTCCTTCCTTGTCAAGTTCTAGAAATATAGTTTGAACTGGGATCTTGTCACCTATAACCTTCTTTAAGCATGAAACATGGAAAACTGGGTGGACTCGCGAAGATGCAGGCAACTCCAATTGGTATGCCATAGTACCAATCTTTTGCAACACCTTATAAGGGCCATAGTACTTTGGTGATAATTTATTATCCTTCTTGGCTTGCTTGAGGAACATATGTCTGTATGGTTGTAGTCTTAAAAACACCCAATCCCCTACTTCAAAACTTATCTCACTACGACATTGATATGCTTGTTGTTTCATGCGATTTTGTGCCATGGTCATGTTGTCCTTTAATATTCAGAGAACTTGTTGTTGATGCTCGATGTGATATTCCACTGATTGAACCTTAGATTTTTATTTTAGAGAAGAAGTGATGCAAGGAGGCTGGTATCCATAGAGTTCCATAAATGGTGTCATTTTTGTTCCAGTATGAAAGGAAGTGTTATACCACCATTCTACCAAGGGTAACCATTTGAACCATTGTGTTTATTAGAGAAAAAGTAATGAATCCATCCTTCCAAAAATTTGTTCACTATCTTGGTTTGTCCATCATATTGAGGATGATAGGATGAGATATGAGCCAATTGAGTACCCAAACAAGAAAATAATTCTGTCCAAAAATGTCCAGTGACTATGGGATCTCTATCACTTACAATAATATTTGGGTTTCCATGTAGATTTTAAATTGTATCCATGAATGTGATGGCAACTGTACTGGATTTGAAGGGATGAGAGAGTGGACAAAAGTGTGTGTACTTGGTGATTCTATCAACAATCACCATGATGACACTCTTTCCTTCAGACTTTGGTAACCATGTTATGAAGTCCATGGAAACCTCCTCCCAGCGCTGAATTTGGATGGCTAATGGTTGTAAAATACCTATGGTCTTAATTGTTTCCACCTCATTTTGTTGGAAAACCAAACATTCTATGACAAACATTTGAACATCATTTTGAAGGCCATCCCAAAAAAACTCCTTCTTGACCCTATGGTAGGTTTTCAAAAATCTTGAGTTCCATCCTACTGGAGAGGTGTGCAATTCCAATAGTACCTTTTGTTTGAGTTGGGAGTTCTTACATAAATATAAGCGATCTTTGTACCATAGTGAATCCTTTTTCCATATAAATGTATCTAATGCACTAAAATCCTGTTGCAACCTTTGAATGAGAGTCCACACTTTTTTGTCATTCTTCCATTCATCCCTTGCTTTTATTATCCAATCGAGTTGGATGATCAAGATAGCACAGAGAAAGGCCTCAACATATTCATCCTTTCTTGAGAGTGCATCTTCCACAAAATTTTGCTTCCCTTTTTTATAGACGGTTTCAAAATCATAACCCAATGTCTTGGTCACCCATTTTTTTTGTTCTTCTGAAGATAGTATTTGTTCCAAGAAGTATTTAAGACTATCATGATTTGTTTTGACCTTGAAGTGCCTACCTATTAGGTAAGGACGTCATTTCTTCAATGCATGTAGTATTACCATCATGTCCTTCTCATAAATGGGTTTGTGTAAGTCCTTTCCCTTGAGTGGTCGACTTTCAAAATCCAAGGGCCTTCCTTATTGCATTAGGATAACTCCAATTCCATTTCCCGAGACATCACATTCCACAATAAAGGTTTTTGTGAAGTCTGGAGTGGTCAAGATAGGAGCTTTTCACATCACCTCTTTAAGTTGTTCAAAAGCTTTAGTTGCCTTTGGAGTCCATGAAAATGCATCCTTCTTAGTTAGTGTCATTAAAGGTTCTTCTATTCTTCCATAGTGCCGAATAAACTTGTGGTAGTAACCTGTCAAACCCAAAAATCCTCTAAGATTATTCAATGTTTTGGGAATAGGCCAGTCCATCACGACCATAATCTTGTTAGGGTCTACATTGACACCTTCATGAGATACAATATGACCCAAATACTCTACCTCCTTCACCCCAATGAAACATTTGGATGGTTTGGCATATAGGTGTTGCTCCTTTAGTAGTTGTAGCACCTTGTCAACATGTCGCACATGATCCTCCTGAGACTTGTTATAGATTAGTATATCATCAAAAAATACTAACACAAATTTTCGAAGGAAGGGCTTCAAAATGGAATTCATCAACCCTTGGAATGTGGAAGTTGAATTTGTAAGGCCAAAAGGCATGACCAAAAATTCATAATGGCCTTCATGAGTTTGGAACATTGTTTTTGGGATATCTTCTTCCTTCATTCTAATCTGATGATACCCTAAACGAAGATCCAAATTTGTGAAATAGATTTCTCCATGTAGTTCATCTAACCATTCATCAATGACAGGAATGGGAAACTTATCTTTAATAGTGATCTCGTTGATCTCTCTATAATATGGACACATACGCCATGAGACATCTTCCTTGAATACCATTACCACCAGTGCAGAGTAAGAACTTTGGCCAGGTCTAATAATGCCAGCCTCTAACATTTCTTCAACCATGAGCTCAATTTAATTCTTATGGGAATAAGGGTATATGTATGGCCTGATGTTAGGAGGAACACTCCCAGAAATTAAGTGAATATCACGATCATAATTTTGAGTGGGTGGAAGAACTCTAGGAATATCTTCAAATACTTTGGAATGTTTATCAATGATCCCTTATAAGGGAATAGATAACTTAGATGTTTGAACATCTAGTGATCATAGTTGTGCAATTACACCTTGATTCCCTTTTTTCAATAATTCTTTCATGACGTTGGAGCTTATCACCTTACTGAGTTTCCCTGTGATACCTCTTAACTCAATTTTTTTTTCTTCCAATGAAAATTTCATGAAAATTTATTGAAAATTAAAATCTATTGTTCCTAATGATTGTAACCATTGGATTCCTCGTACGAAATCAGCACCACCCATGGGTATAGAAATAATTAAACTATTCATTACATATTCCCCCATAGTTATATTGATCTTATTTTATTTTCCTAAGAAATTGATATTTCCTCCATCTGCAATCATTACTTGAAACTCTAGTGTTGGATATACAAAGAAATTGAGAGCTTTGGCTAATTTATAGTGAATGAAATTATGAGTACTACTAGAATCAATTAGGACTATTACCTTTTTATTTTTGATATATCCTTCAATCTTGAGGGTTTGAGGAGTGATAATTCCAGCCAATGCATTACACGATATCGTGGGAGTCAGCTCTTCAGAAGAAATCACGTCTATGTTTTCATCTTGAGATGGTTCTTGTTCTTGTTCTTGTTCTTCTTCCTCTTCACAATCTATGTAGAATAATTTCTTCTCACCACACTTATGTCCCTTACTGTACTTGTTGTCACAATTAAAGAATAACTCTTGTTATTTTATTTCCTCCAATTGTTGAGGTGTCAACCTAGTAGGTTGAGGTGTTTTAGAATAGGGAACATTATTCTCTCGATAGATGTTAGGAGTGGTCCTTCTAGTAGCCATAGCCATATTTTTACTTTCAACCTTTCTTGCCACCCTAAATGCGTTCTCCAATGATTTGGGTTCCCAAAGATGTACCTCATTTTTAATGTTATCCCTTAAGGTTCCTATGAATACATCAACCAAATGCTCATCTAGAATATCTATTACTTTTATATTCAATCTTTGGAAGTTCTCAATGTGCTCTGTAACTGAACCCTTTTTCTTGAGATTTATCAATTGTCTAAAGAAGGTATTTCTCCTTGTATCCTCATAGTGTGCTATCATTTATTCCATGAAAAATGTCCAAGTGACGAGTGATTTGCGAGAACAAAGCCATCAATACCACACAAATTGATTGGGTTCTAAATGTAAAGAAGCAATCCATACCTTTTGTGTATGTGGCACATTATTTAGATCAAAATATTGCTCCATCTGAAGTATCCATGTGATTGGGTCCTTGCCATCAAACTTCCTCATATTGATCTTAGGAAAGTGGTTGGTCTTCAACCTTGCTGGCACAAGGGTAGACCCAAGGTTCAATGCTTCAACAACGCACCAACAAAACCCTAACTATCGTCCCTTTCGAAAATGCCTGCGAAGCAGATGAAGTCTCACCTGAGGTAGAGGAAGGGGGGGTTGCAGGGCTCAAGTGTCTACAACCTAGATGGGACATAGATATATGATTAAAACACCTTAACAGATAACATATCCAACAATATGCATTAAGTTCTGATTCTTATTCACATCACAGATTAACCCTAAGTGTAGATCAATGCAATAGTAATCAATATTAAGCACATCTAATCATTTAGCACATAACATCAAAGCAGATCTATCATTTATTCATATATCAAGCACTAACCATCAATGGATCTACCTATCACACATCAAGAACAATGCACTAATAAAATATAACATAAACATCATGAACACATTGGACAAAGCACAATAACATAGGATATACGTGGTTCACCCCAGTGTGGGGCTACATACACCAACTCTTCTTCTTATTTATTATTCTCTTCCAATATTCTTACATGCACCAAGCCACATAGCCAACTCCACAAAGGACAGGAGATCTGCATGCACATCGCCAGATCCTCCTTCCCCGAATTGGATCAAAGCACAAAGCCTTGCACATTCTATCTGCACCAAGCACTTACAAAAATGCTTACACTTAGCTCTGCAAACCTTAACTCATTTGTGTAAAAATACAACTAGCCATGCACTAAGCCAAACAATGACTAGTAACTTACCACTACTACTTACATTGCTTAGCTATGTATTTATACATTAAAAAAGGGGGCCTAAGCATGGGTAAACCCATGGGATGACATACCATACCCGTTACATAAACCCTAAATGCCCAAAAATCCCTCAAAACGGGTGAGATCCCACAATATCCACTTCACCTAGGTGCTTCGTCTTAGACCAGTTGGTCAAAGTCCCAAAAATGGTCAAACATGACTAGGATTTCCTCCAAACCTGGTCAAGGGCCAACAGGCCCCCAACACTCACCTGTGACTCATCCTGAGTCACTTCGATCTGAGAAACACTAATTTTAAGGCCTCGATCTTAGATCGAGCTGCCTCAACTTGTTGCTTCAACAGAACCTCCTACTTGGCAAACTCCTGAATTACTTGCTCAGTGACAGGCCCTTCCAGGTGTTGTTCCACTGTCACGACCACCTGTTCCAACTATGATCCTTGTCCCTTGATCTCTTTGAAAATTGTGCAGGCTTCGTCCTACATCAACTGGAGTCTCTTTGTCACCTCCATAACTTTTCTCTGGATGGCAGTGACCTGTTGTTGAACTGCGCGATGTTCCTACCACCTTTTCATTTTCTCAGCTGCAGTAAGAAGCTTCATATTTGCTTGCACGGTGGATGCCTATTGCTTCACCTCCTAGAGTTGTGCCTCCAATCTCCTCAACTCCGGGTCTTCTGCAAGGTGCTCATAGGTATGTGCACTTCGGTCACTTAGTTGCTTACATTTTGTGGGCAACGCCCTGATTCTTTCTACTGCGCTCCTGGAAATTCATTCCATCTGATCTCTTACCTCTTGTGGAGTGCTAGGCACTGCTTGAATTTCTAGCTCTGCTACTATGGCTTGAAGCTGCTGAATGGCCTCAGCGAGCTTCCCCAATTAGCTCTCGGTTGTATCTTCTTCCATCTGTTCCAAGCCTGGCATAGAGAGAAGTGCTCTAGTCACTTCCTCTCTGACCACAATCTTCTCTGCAAGCAGCTAGTCTTTCTCTTTCTGGTTTTTCTCTTTGTCCCCTTTGAACTTCACCCGAAGGTCATCTTTCTCTTTCTGTGCAACCCGAAGTTTCTCTAGGATCTACTCCTTTTCTTTCTTCAAATCCTATCTAGCCTGCTCCTTTTCTTCTTGGACTCGACAAAGTCAGATCTATGTTGCATCTTCTAATTTGCGTATTTGGGTGGGCTCATCCCCAAATTCTACACTTTCTGCTGAGGATGGTATAGTAGACATTGCACGGCTCGATTAGATGGCTTGTGGGATGTCTTTCAGTTCCTTCTCAATCCTGTCATACATTCTTTCTTGCTTGGCTTCATGTATCTGCAGGATATCCTCTGAGGCATCTTCAACAATTGTGATGATGAGCTGGGTAAAATCCACTGTGAGCACGTTCTGTGACTGAGGCTTAGTAGCTCGAGATTTCTTCCATACTGAGGGTTTATGCGGAAAACCCTTCCTTTTCTTGGATGTTTCGGCCTCTATAAGGGGATCCTTTGGCGGTGTTACTTCTCCCTTATCTTGCTTGTCTTCTTCCCATTCCTCCTCTTATTTTACTTCATCGCCTCCTCCTCCTGCAGGTGAGTTAGACACATTTTCCTCCGATGCGTTGTTCTTTTCCTCATTGTCTATGTCCTTCACTTCCTCTTTTTCATTCTTTTTCTTTGTGTTTCTTGGTCCATCATACTCGGTCCAGGTGACCAAAGGGCATCTGATGATGTCGGGGTCAGAGAGCTCTTTCGTCTCGACTGGTACAAGGAATTTGGCTGGCCATTATTTAATTATATCCTCCATGTCTTCATCAGTCAATTTGTAGTAGGACTACAACTCCTCCTTGCTTTAATTCCCACATGCAGTGATGTAAATGAAGTGTCTGTTTGCGCGAAACTTCTCTAGTGGCCTGCATGTATGCAAGGTGTTCAGGGTCATTCAGGGGAATGATTCAATGGCATGCTTGAGTTGTAGGTAGTATACATGGAACACCGCATTTGATTTCCAATGCTTCTCCATGTCACTCGTATACCACAAGGTGGTGAACCTCGTGGCTAGTGGTGTTGATGGCTCAAAATCCATGAATGTCGCTCCCTCCGGCATCTCCCAAGCGACAAATGAAATGAGAATCAATAACCAGTTGAAGTGAAATTCATAGCCTTGGTCTTGTTCTTCGCAACAGTTCTTCTCCAATTCATTGACGAGGTAGCTCACCCAGTTCATCTGCATTCCTTTGACACACTTCCCTGCAAGGTGGACTATGAATCTTGTTACTTGTGTAGGGAAGTTCTTTCTAACAAGATTTCCTTCTATGACAAGATACACGCACTACGCCATCCTAGATGGAGGATATCTTGTAGCCTCACTTCCCTTTTTCCACATCAACATACGCCTCCTTGATGCGCAGGGACAAGGATCGATCTAATGTCTTTCTTGGGTAGAACTGGTGAGGGTCTGGTCCTTGCATGCTTAGTCCAGTGATCAAGTGGATCAACGTCAGATCCATAGTGATGAGCCTATCCAACCAAAGATACCTGCCATGGTAGCATGGCAGGAGGATTGTAACGCGCGCGTTAACCTCCTAATGTCTTCCAAAGTGGCGGATCTTCATGACGTTCAAGATCGTCAATCTCACAATCTCCTTCATCCATGGTTGGGGAACTATCTTGGGCTTCTTCCTAGTCATCTTCTTAAGGTAGCGATATGGTGCGAGAATCACATAATTATTCCTATCGTCGAGGTTGAAATTTCTTATCTTGAGAGCTGGGATTAGTCCCAACTGTCGTCTGACTGTGCATATCCCCTTCAGGAGGTACACAGTAATGAGTGTGTACTCGAAATCCCACAGGATTCTGTCACGACTGATAGCAATAGCCAAGGGTGGGATGTATTCGGGAAAGACTGACGGGATATGCTTTGCATTCTCCATATCGTTGTGGTGATTTCTTCTCTTCTTCGTCATGGTTCGGGATGGCACAGATCGACGTCCAGTCAAGGGGGATGCTTGCAATCTGCCCATCGATGATTCCTGTACTCCTGCATACATGAATTTCTCAGTCATAAGGTATATTAATATCTCCTCCACAAACTTCTCTACTACGCTACGTTCGCCCGACATGCACACTCATGAGAAAATAACTCGAATAGGCGAATCGATACTCAAGGTAATTGAATCAATGGCGAGGTATAGAAAGCATAGTGTGGTATGAAATCACGTCTCTGTTATATTGGATATCTCAGTTTGTAAAAATAGGTCCTGGTGCAGCATTCGACGAATTAAATAAGAAACATCGTAATGGCCTCCTCCAATTGGCAGGAATGCCTCAATCAATTTGATTCCATCCGTTATGGCACGGTCTCAACAGTCCAATGACAATCTTTCTGGAAATAATTATTTTTCTAGTCATTCTGGAGCATTATTATAACGTTTGGGATGCCTCCAACAGTCATATAGCTTCGCCATGGTGAAGTGTCTTTCTGCGTGGTTCTACTAATATGCCGAGGCTCAAGTTCTGCAAGCCTGCCTTATGCGAAATATTCTCTGTAACTTCCTGCATTTTTTCTGATTTTTCCTTCTTCTTACTAAGATTTCTTTCCTTCCTTCCTATGATATGAGTCTCTGGGTTCCTTTTTCCATTCTCATTCTTATTTTATCTTAGCGTAATAAATTCACACTGTTGAGGGTATTTCAAAGGGTTCAAGGATAATACTACTTTTATTACTATTTCCAGGGTAGGCACTCTTCTCTCCCACATGGAAAGGTTCTTTAAGACTTCCTGCGTTCTTTCAACTTCGACAACTAACTCTCTTTCCTTTTGTTGCTTCGACTTGTCCTCTTGTTCTTGTATTAGTCGCTCTATTTTCCTAGCTATGAAGTCCCTTAATTCTTTCTTTTTTTGTTATGTGACTTCCTCCTCTGCTTCCCTTCAGATCCGATCCTTCTCAATCTAGGTATTTCCTAACAAAAGTGTAAAATGGGTGTTGTTCTCAACAAACATAATGACTTCAAATTCTTCGACGGTCGATGTTCCATGAGAAATCGTAGGTACATTAGTAACTCTTACACACAAGGTTATCATTTTTCCTTTAAACAATCCTATCCTTCCCAATGAAGGAATCATAACAGGCTTTCCCAAAATTTCCCAAGTACTTTTTGGAATAAGATTCACATGTGTTTCCTCATCTAATACACAGTCTATGTCGAAGTATCCTATTCTTGTTTCTATACACTGCTTTTATTTTAAGATCTATGGTAAATTGATGTCTCTATCATCATTTAGGGTTTCTTTCAGCTGTAATAACATAGATTTTGATTTGTTCTGGTTTTCTAACATATCCTAAGTTTCTTGACATTCTTCATGGTTTTCTTGTCTCATGTTCATCTTTTCAACTTTAGCAATCATTCTACAACAATCCAAAACCTCATGACCAATAGCTTTATAGAAAAGACAAGTAGGACCTATACCAGGTCATTCCTTAGAAAGATGTCTCGATCTTCTGCAGTTATAACATAGTGTCAATCCTCTCTTTCTTTTAAACAATCCCCAACCTTTTCTGTACTGCACAATAGGATCACAACGATGGACTTGCAATCTGCAAAAGTTATTTCTAGGGTCCTGCATCCACTTGTTAGTCCAAAAATTCTTTCTATGCATAGGAATAACATATCTTTCACTATATCTATCAAATTTATTCAGATCAAATCTTCTTTCTTCTAGTTGTGCCCTAGTTTTCAAACTAGGACAAAATCTATCAAACATACCTAAATTCATACTTTCGAAGAAAAAATTTCCACTTATCTTACCTTTACCAGAGCACAAATCTTTAAGATATTACCTCTTTTCTTCAAATTGGACTTCTCTTTTTAGCACAGAGCTTCACAAGTCAAGTAGAATAGTGTGCACTACAACAATAGATCTACACACAGAGCTTTCTCTTTTCTTCAGTTCCCAACAATCACAGTTTCAGGTCTCGACAATGGAACCATTTGTTGGCACAGGGGCAGACCCAGGGTTCAACGCTTCAATAACACACCAAAAAAACCCTAACTACCATCCCTTTCAACAACACCTATGAAGCATATGAAGTCTCCCCTGAGGTAGAGGCATGGGGGGCTTGTAGGACTAAAGTGTCTACAACCTAGCTGGGACATAGATCTGTGATTAGAACACCTTAACATAGCACTTATCCAACAATATGCATTAAGTTTTGATTCATATTCACATCGCAAATTAAACCTAAGTGTGGATAATCATAGTAGTAATCAATATTAAGCACATCTAATCATTTAGCACATAACATCATATCATATCTAGCATTTATTCATATATCAAGCACTATGCATCAATGGATCTACCTATCACAGATCAAGAACAATGCACTAAGAAAATATAACATAAAAATCATGAATTCATTGCACAAAGCACAATAACATAGGATATACGTGGTTCACCCCAGTGCAGGGCTACGTCCACCAACTCTTCTTCTTCTTTATTATTCTCTTCCAATATTATTACATGCACCAAGCCATAGATCCAACTTCACAAAGGAAAGGAGATCTGTGTGCACCTCGCCAAATCCTCCTTCCCTGAATTGGATCAAAGAACAAAACCTTACATAGTCTGTCTACACCAAGCACTTACAAAAACACTTACACTTAGCTCTGCAAACCTTAACTCATTCGTGCACAAAGTCAACTAGCCATGCGCTAAGCCGAACAATGACTAGTAACTTACCACTACTACTTACATCGCTTAGCTACTTATTTATACATTACAAAAAGGGGCCTAAGCATGGGTAAACCCATGGACCGACATCCCATACCCATTGCATAAACCCTAAAAGGTCAAAAATCCCGTAAAATGGGTGAGATCTTGCGATCTTCACTTCACCTGGGTGCTCTGTCTTCGACCAACCTATCGAAGTCCCAAAAATGGTCAAACATGACCAGAGTTTCCTCCAAACCTAGTAAAGGGCCAACAAACCCAAAGTTAGAGTGTCTCCATTCTTGATTCATCTTCCTTGTGTCCTCATCATGAATTTCATGGGATACATTTTCACTTTCAGGTGTCCTCCCTATTAGGAATTTTTTCAATCCTTCCATGATCTCCCCTTTTAAACCATCCTTCTTAGTATTTATTGCCTCCAACTTAGCTTCCATTGAATCCATCATCTATTGTAGTTCATCTTTTGTTACTAACTTCTTTTTAAAATCATTTATGTCCCTACGCATTTCTTCACCTTCATCAAGAGTCCAAGTAGGACTGTCTGGAGGCTTATTTGGTGTATAAGTTCCCTTTTTTGGTGGCATGTTGGTCAAGTATCACTTTAAACCTTGATTTTGAGGTGGTTCTGCAAGACAATCTTTCTTTTATTGTATATTCAAAATTCTGTCTCTTCTGGGTATGAAATTTTCTTTTTTGCAGCTGTCTAATATTTCTTCTCTGCAATGCCATAGGTCTGATCAAAATTGGATGTGCCAAGTAGAATTTATGGTAACTTACCCACAACTTACTGATTTTTTCCCTTTCCAAGAGATATCACTTGTATAGCATGCCCCACAAAAAATAATTGGTATAAAATTATAAAACTTGTACCAAAAATACTACAGAGTGTCCACTATCCAATGCAAATAGTCTCACTCAAATTGGATACTCTAGGAAGCATTTATGATTTTTTTACCCAGAACACCTACTTCAGACTAGTCAATAGGACCATTCAAATGCCCTATCGTCCACAAGGTATATCTACAAATGTAATATGAACCATAAGATGAAATTTTTATCATAGATAATTTAATAATTTATGTGAATATTCTATGTATTTCAGGGTCTAAAACGTTACATAAAAAAATTTATAACGAAAATTCCACGATGAATCAATTCAGGATGATTTCAGAACCCTATATTACACAAGTTGTATATCCTAAAGTATAAGACCTCAGAAGATTAAATTTTAACCCAACATACTTTGAACTATCTACTAAATATCCTCCAAAGGGTTCCTTCTTAAAACTTGTAGAAAACAAGTTCTAGCGAAAATTCCAAGGTGTCTCAGATGTAGCAGTGAAACCCCAAGACCTTGAGCTCTGATACCATATGTTAAGAACCAAATATCAATTTAACATAGAAAAAAATAGAATAAGTACTCCACCTTGAAAAAGAGATAATTTCAGGTAATAAGCCTCTTCGAGGGGGAAACCTCCTTATACCCCACACAAATGTCCAAATACAAGATGATTCAAAATTAAAATGTCTCCTTGGTATATATAGGAGACTAGGAGGTACAATTACAACTAATGGACTCAATCCGACATAGATAAAATAGCATTACTAATGTAATATTCCCGAATTAAGGGGTAATGAGCCACTGTTTAGGGCTTAATAGAGGTCTTGGGACAGAAACGTGATGGAAAATACTAGAAATCATAGAGAACACCAAGCCACAAATTTGGGGGGGAAATGGATTGTGCAAACTTCAAAAAAACATATCCATGGTTACATGAATCGAAATCAGGCCAGGATAGATTTCCAGAAAGATGGAAGATATTATAACATGATAGAACAACAATAATTGAAATATTTAAGGTCAAATTTATTAGAAAATGAAGAACAAATAAGCGACCCAAATTTGATTGAAGAATGGGCTATGTTATGTTCCAGTAGTCATATCTCAAGATACATGAATCGAAACCAAGCCCAAAATAGCTCGATGGAAAAATAATACAGAGAAAAAGAAGATAGGATGATCCTAATTAGTAGGATAACACTAGAAACTCAAAGAATAACTCAATGAACATATGGTGATGCCAATGGACAAATTTAATAACTATTTCTTTTATTTTTTAATGAATATCATTTACAAACTACCTTGGGGAGAAAATAATAACCTAGGAGTCTCTTCAATTCTTGTTGGTAACAAGCGCATATTCATTTTCAAAAAATGTGAAAGAAATTTGAAATGACAAATGACAAAACAAAGGGAAAATGAAGTGAATAGTCACTAGAAATGAAGAGTCTCTCTCTTGTATTATAAAAGAGAAGTCATTTGATGTAAATAGGGACTTTTCCCCATTTTGTAGATTGTTGATACTGTCATTTCAAGGTATATAAAGAGCAGGAGGTATTTTCGAAGTCATAACTGTTTGCAAATACTTATGGGACTAATCTACATTTGTATTTGTGGTTTAATTTTTCTAAGTATTGATCAGGGATGATTTTAAGGATGGAAATGTATTTTAAAATGTAGAAACCTTGGTGAATCTTACTAATCCTTCATATGCCAACTATAAATATTTGGTGATATTTTTGTAAAAATATTCAAATTTCTGAGGATTTTATATATTTTTTATAAAATTTTGGCGATTTTTAAGGTAAAATAATTTTATCCTATAGAAATTGGGCGAATCATTTTTAAAATAGCGAATCTTGTTTTTGGAAAAACCATGGAAAATTATCCCATGAGAGAAATTTAGCCCCTAAAATCATCCATGGTATTGATCATATGGCCTATTTATGTGCTTGGTATTTAAAATTCTTATGTTTTTGTGATTTCTAGTGAGTGCAAGGATGATCTTATAAATATCTTCTTCAACTAGTTGAGATGATATCTGAAATATTATTGCATTAACATATTCTTGTTTTCCATAAACTAACTCTATTGTCAATATACCATTATAAATTGTTCTCATCTATTAGTTTTTCTCCTTTAGGATAAATTATAATTGTTTATATCAAATTAGTTTGCTTTCAGTTTAGAGTAGACTTATAATTAATTAGAACTCTTTGGGGGGGACAGTTCGTTGTCTTTCCCCTTTTTATTCTTTTAATCCTTAATCGAAATGATCCTCACATACTTTTCGAAAATGCTACATGAAACGAGAGTAGGTCTAATTGGGACCTACCATCAGTCATTCTCCCTAACCTGCTTGATAGGCCATTTGGACCTGTCAATAGAAATGACACTAGAAGGAGGGCCAAGTGAAAAGCTGAGTCTGTGGAGCCATTATTGTCAAATTTTTTTTAATTTAGTAATGGCACCATGCCATATCCCTTTATGTGTATTTTTTTATGATAATGTACCTCCCAAACCTCCTAGAAATAATTTGCATTTCTTTTCACAACTTAAATTTGACGGTGAAGGCCCCGGATGGGGTGACATGTTGTGCGATAGAGCCACGCAGGATCAGGTTGGGACACGATATTAATGCATCTATCGGCCACTATCCCCTCAGACTTTAAATCTCCATGGATCAGCGTAGCCACACTCATGCGATGATCCCCTTCACGAAAGGGAATGGTACCAGCTATCAGCGTACTCACCAGGAGGTTTTAATGGTCATGGCGGTCATGTTAGCCCTCCTCCTTATCACCCAAATCGACAAAGAAAAGCGGCATTCGCCCTTTGTAGCATCCGCTCCACTGGAACAACAACATTTCAGCAACACTTCATCCGCTCCACTGGAACAACAGTAGCACTCGATGGCCCCGTTAGAGTTCTGGAGCAGAATGACCCATTCAGAAAGAACCCTAGTAATCTATGGGACCCCCACCATGCCCAGAGCGAGAGGGAGGCCGCGCAGGGGAGCTTCCTGGTATAAGACCGAATCTCGACGCCAGAGGAAAAATAAATTCGAGAAGGCAATAGCAATGATAGCCATCCGAAGGCGTGCGAAACCGAGGACGCCTCCAATGGCATACGTGGAAGAAGTTATCCTGGAGGATGGCTTGGAGAGCTTCCCCGAGAACACTCTGTTCATAGTGCTGGATAACTAGAACCCACCTTTGGAGTTTGGTTCAGATAGCAAGCCTCTTCCTGCGAGCATTCTGCCTGGCCCTAGAGCCACCAGCCTAGAGGAGCCTTACACCACCTACTATATAGAAGAGGAGATTCCTCCTTAACCACCCATGGAGGTAGCGCTTCAATCCCACAACCAACAGGCGCATACGCATCACGGTGCAACAGAGACCATTTACCCGGTGTCAATCGATAGCCACAGGCAGGAGCAACCACTCTTCACTGACTCGGGGTACCTCACTCTCATTTTTGAGTTAAGGAGTCTCTTGGATGATCAGGTCTTTCGCCTCGCCCGAACTGACCAGAGACTCGACCTTCTCTTCGCGGCTCACTCCAGAACTCTTCCAAAGAGGCAATTCCCAACATGCGTGTAGGCTTATGCATTTCCAACAGGGTGGCGACAGCACGAGGACGAGGACAAGCGCACAGGCTCAAAGGTTAAATGATGTTCGTGGTTAGAATTTTCTTTTTCTGTTATGAATCAGGCTTCGAGCCAGTTAGCTCTTAGTTTTATTAGAACCAGTGCATGGCATACAATTTAAACTTCATGACTGATAGTCCTGGTTTCCTTCAGGCAGGACGACACACTGTTAATTTTGTTAACTATGTTAGCTGGTTGACACATGGCAAGGGATGCCCAGCTGTCCCCGTTTCCTGTTTAGGCGGGACAGTTGGCATCGTAAATGGTTACTGTATTTTTATTATGCTAATATAACAGGTCCCATCCCTTTTTCTTAAAAAAAAAAAAAATTGACGGCGAAGGTGAGACAAGTGCATGTGAGCATGCTTTTAAATTATGGAAATTCTTTTCTTCTCACAATATTGTTGATGGAAATTTCATTTGCAAGTTGTTCACTCTCACTTTTGCAGGTTGGGTCAAGAGTTGGTGCGATACTTTGTCGGGCATATCTATTCACATGTGGGAACAATTTATCTGTGAATTATGATTATGATAAATTGTGTGAATAAATTTTAGAGTTTAGGAACGACGAAGATGAATCTCTTCAAGATTTTTTTGTCATATTTACTAATATTTTCTATAGATTTCCTCTTGATGATAGGCCCTCTAACAATGATTTGATTTCATGTTTAGTGTCTCTTACTAATGAAACATATGAGCTAGTGGATGAAGAATCTAAATCATGTTTTAATGTTCCTTTGCACGATGATTTGGATTTAAATGAAAATATTGAAAATATTGATGGATTAGATGGACTCCATGTGTCTGGATATTTATTTACTATCTGGTATATATATTAGAGAGAGAATTATTTTTCAGAAGAAGAAATGTATCCTCTCACCTCTCAATTCCCCCTTTCTTTCCTTGTGGTGAAAAAGAGGTATCTTATGTAAATTAAAGTTCATATTTTTCTGTAGTTGACCAAGAGGAGGGTTTTCCCGCTGATAATCAGAAACTTTGAGTCACATTGATAGTTATGTCAAGTTATCATTATATTATCTCATATTTTCAGTCACGATAAATGGAGGAAGCTATGGAGAGAAACTTAAATTATGTTCATCTAGTTAATGAAGAAAATATAGAAACTAATGAAATGAATTCTTCCTCACCCATCGATAATTTGGAATTTGTTCCTTTTGATTTAAATTGTCCTGTTGTTACAAATTCTCCTAGTATAACTGATATAGATAAAGAAATTTTTCCTACTATTGATGAATTAGTTATTGAACCTTATTGTTCTAATGATTCATGTGACTTTCTTCTCTCTTATAACCATGAATATGTTTTGGAATACATTTTATATTATCATATTATGCAGGAGCAAGACAACCACACTGATATATCCACTTCAGGAAAAGAAATAGACATACAATACATACTTCTTTTAACACAACCACCTACTTTTTTTTTGCAAAAGGAAAACCATCTTGAGGAAGAACACGTTGATTTTGAAACCATGCCTAGTATCATACCTATTGATCCAAAACCAAACACTGATATTCTTAATGAGGAGGAACTACCATTCAGGGAGTCACTTTCTGAAAAATTTTCTTGTTCTAGAGAGGATTTTAATTATCTTAATTCTTCCACTTATTATTATTTATATCTTGATCTCTTTAATGGTTTGACTTTGTAGGAAACCACCCACCATCCTATTCAAATAAACTCAATGGGGCTGACCCATTCTGAAGTACTTGATGGTGGTGATGTGCATATGGAAGATAGAGAGGATAAGGCCTCTTCCCATGAACTAATCAAAACCAAGCCTTATCAACCTTTCTCACATGATGAATGGAATGTTGTAGTAGATGTATATCAGACCATGTCTTCTTCTTCTTCTTCTTCATTTATTTTAAATAGTGAAGCTTCTTGTTCAAGTAGACCTATAGTTAATATTGTTAATGCTAGTGGATTCCACCATTGTCTTGAGGATTTTTATTATACCATGGTGAGTACTATCCCATGTATATAATTCAATTCCACTAGTCTATCTCAATTACACTAGTCTATATCAAGTAGATGGTTACTTTAAATATGAACCCCGAGAGGTTTGTCAAGACAATGAGGCACTTCAGTCTACACCGATGGTTATGCCAGGACCTCATTCTCTTGGTTTTTCTTTTATATTTAACAAGTTTACTAGCTTTATGACTCTCTCACCAAGTACATTTCACATGAATTCTATGCATGCTTCTCATTCAGTGTGTTACTTCCCATTGAACTCCCTCCATCAATTATATGGTATAAATGGTAGATTTTATGATATATTTGAAACATGGTTGGAGGAATCATATTCATATAATGTTCCTATGAATTATTTCATTGACATATTTAATATGGTGAACAGATTTTATCATGCTTTGTTTTTTCCCATTTTTACTCTATTTTTATTCCAAGCTCTATTTCTAATCTTTTATGATGAATATTCCATTGGCATTACAAATTTACATAGATCATTTTTCATCCATTGTAGTGTAGAATAGAAGTAGGGTAGAATAGGATAGTGTCTTTCATCTGCATAGTTTAACCTTGATTTCTATTTTTTAATTAGTTTTCTATATGCATTCTCTTTTCATTATTGTTGGATGATCAATAAATGAATTCTCATTAGAAGTGGAAATAAATAGAAGGACTGCACACTAATTTTCCCTTGAATGTATTTTTTGGGGGTCCATAATTATTTTGATGTGGAAAAAATTTAATTTATCTCATTCTCAAAAACATTTATGTGTTGGAAAATTTTTAGATCATTGATTTTATGCATGTTCACCATGTCGAATCCTATTCAAGAAATTTTTCATCTTACAAATGGGATCGTTTCAATGAAAAATGTATTTAATCCCTCTTGTGGTGAGAATCAACAGTCATAATGGTTCCATATTCATATCTACATGATTATGACCTGAAGACTTTCCTTGATTGGATTTCTTTAGAAGTGTTTATGTTGTTGTCCCATACACATTGAATTTAAAATTTTTGAGTGTTATCTTCTTGTGCATCTAAAATTCAATTTACTATAATTCCTTGCATTTTCTTTGGATGATTATTTCATCATCGGTTTAGAGTTATCGAAATGGTTTCTTTCCCATTGACTATTTTTCTTTGGTTGCATTCAACCAACATAAATTTATGTATAGATTTTTATTAGCATAATGGGGTTGGCTAACTTTTCTCTAAGGTCATTTCTTTCATCACTTTTAGTTCTAATTTTTGGACTTTGGTTGTGCATACCTCATGATCTATTCAATGGATCGTCTAAGGATGATTCAGTTCATATATTGCAACTTTATTGATCCAAGTTTCCTCTTATACACATGCAACAAAGAGATATTCTTTTTGACTTTCTGGAAACATGTTCTGACATTGGACAACGCTGTTATCTAATTATTTATGCTGATATCGATTCCAAAAATTTATTGAGAATGAACCCTTTCATTTACTAATCTCAGTGGCTGATTTAAAATTTACTCCTAGTCACATCCATCACTTATGATATCTTTCATTTATGATGGGGGAGTCAAGCCATCTAGGTTGTGATCTTAGATTTTTTCTCCTTACCGAATTGTCTTAATTTCTCTCATTCACACCATGATTTCATCTTTACTATCACAAAGTTGAAGATGATTACACTAATTCTTCACATCATTATCATTACTAATCAAAGGAAACACATACCTTGGAGTGAAATGTTTAAAAATTTCAATCAGATTTTTATGACAAAGAATTGGTAATAGACATATATCTTTTGACCATGAATGGAATTATAGTTTTGTGGTTCTATTTGTTTAAATTGATTGATTTTGATTGAAGGAACAAGATAGTGTGTCTAGGGGATCCAAATATCACAAAAAGCAATGACACTAAGTCTCATGTTGAAGGAAATATTGTGGGAAAGAACATATTGTTCATATCTTAAGAAGAAGGATGTGATATTTGACTGGATGGACAGTAGATGGATGCTCAGTGACAACATTGACACTTGAATAATTTTATGGTAGCCAATATAGTTCAAGGTATGAAATTTGATACTGAGCAGGGGGGAGTGAATCAATATCAAGTATAATTTATCACTTTTTAGAACTTTACTTTCCAATCAAATAATATACCCAATGAAGACTAGAAGAAGAGATACACAATTCACAATAGATATAAGTGGAAATACACTGAATTTTTTTCTTATATAATAAAATATTGCATTCAAAGGAAGCTACAACTTCCAAGTTCTCCAGCTCCAACTGGAAGAGGGCTCCAACATTAAGGAAGCTACAACTCCCTAGATTCTCTAGATCACACTAGAAGGAGGTCCCAAACCCATTTTCCTTGCCCCTTACTTCCTCCCTTGAATATAAATGATAGAATCAACCTGTTGTTTTCATTGTCATTGATACATCATCATCATCAAACTAGGTCCACTTAGAAACCAGGTCCACATAAAAAACTGGGTCCACATAGATTTTCATTGTCACTGACACTATCACTATTTTTGTCACTATCATTGATACATAATCATCATCAAATTGGGTCCACTTAGAAACTCGGTCCACTTAGAGAACCTTGGTCCACATGGGTCCACACATAAACCCCAACAACCACATAGAACCTTGTGCAAATAATCAACCTTCCATACTATAGCGAACCCATAGCAATGATAAAAACATCATCATAAGAATAGAAAATATCCTTCATAAGAGATCATTATCCTCCCAGTTCCTTCATCAACAAAATTATGCTAAGAGATCACAAACTTGGATACTTAAAAAATGAAAAAATCCATCATGTATTTATAGTAGTTCTATCCCTATTTTATTTTATGGGCCGACCTGGCTGAATTGTCCTCAATTTTTTGGTTGGGTTGTCGGATGAAAAAATTCATATCTCCTGATTCCTATTGATTTAGAGGTACTTCCATATACCACTTCAAAGGTATCAAAATAATTTTTCCAACCATGTAACGTGTGCTTCCATTTGAGTTATTTATGTAGGGTAAAAATTCCCTCAAAGATAGGGTATCCAAATTGACTACAAATAATTCCTTCAACAATATTCAAATTGTAATCTTGATCTTGGACATATGTATGCTTCTTCACTTGACTGACTATTCTAGGGTTGACATCAATGAAAAGAAATTTCCAACAATCTCCTCCTTTTTCGTTGATGTCAACACTTATTCTCTCCTTGTCGCCCTACTCTCCCCCTTTCATTATGATCATGATTTTTCTCGCCCCATTTGACGTCAATGGAAAAGTGTGACTCTTTTATTTGGGGATGCTCCCCTTGAACATATGGCACTCAATAGTACTTATTATTTATTTTGTGTCTTCTTATCCTTTCTTTCTTTGTTATGGTCCTTGGAGATTTTTTGTGTGACTTCAATTTCTTTCTCTTTTCTTTGTCTAGGATGTATATGTTATTTTGTATTCTTGTTGTTGTTGCAACCAATCTTCCTGAGTCTTTTTCTCTCATTTCAAATTTTTGGGAATCAAACGTAAGAGTGTATCCTTGATCACATATTTTGATGAAACTGAGGAGATTATGCTTCAGATATTCAACCAGTAGGACATTTTCATTTTTCACATTTTCATTTCCAAGATTTAATACACCTTTTCCAAGTATTTTGACAGAGGAGTCATCTCCAAATGAAACACTGCCACCTTTTTTATTTAAGATGATGAATTTTTTTTGGTCCCCATTCATGTGTGTTGAGAACACATTGTCAATGTACCATTCATCTTCTTCTTTTTTGTCTTCAATGATCAGTTCTATTTGACAACCTTCCTGGTTTGGATTATCTTTCCTTCTCCATACTATAGTTGGTTTTATGATAGGAGCATGTTATTTTTTATCTATTCAATCTCATGATTTGTGACCGAGATTATTTCATTTGTGGAATATAATAGTTTTATCCATCATTGGATAAAATAGATTGTAATTTATATTGACATATCCATAATAATTTCTAGTTCTATTATTTACATGATTGTTCCTTGGATATCCATAATCATTTATGTTTCTCACATAGTTGTTTATTGCATTGATTTTGTAGTGAATTGTTTTATGTCCAAATATTATACAAATATAACAATGACCAAGAAAGATATTCTCATACCTGATAGGGAGTGACGTTCTTGGTGATTGATGCCTTCTAAATTTTGGTCTTTTGTTCCAATTGGAGGTGTTATGTTCCTGTTTTTCTTCAAATCCTTATTAATTGTTATCATAACTAGTAGGAAAGGACCTTATTGATGTTTCACCCCTTATGAATTCTTATCATATGTCATATTCCTATAGTTCTTCAATCTCTTCTTGATTATTGATTCCACTTCTTAAGGAATTTGCATAGCTTCTAGAATTTTCTTCATCTTCCTTGCTTGATTTATCTATGTCTATTTTCTTGAAACTGTTATTCTATCCAAGTCATGTCTTATTGTCCAGTGACCTCTGATTGCTAAGAATTTCATCCATCTTTTTAGTACTTTTTCAAAATTCTTCAATTTTTCTATTGTCAAGATCAACTCTTTTCTTGTGTGATCCAATTCTTCTTTTAATTTCTCATAATATTATAACTTCTCCTTCAAGTTGTTAATTTTCTTTTCAAGCTCATTATTTTCTTCTTCACAATTTGTTAATTCAATTTTCAACTCTCTATTTTTGTTTCTAAGCTTGTTATTTTCTTATTCAGCATGCTTTAATTTCTCAAGACTATCATCATCTTCTTGTTCACTTTTTGTGATGTCCTTGCCTCTCCAGAAAGATTCAAAGCATGTTCCCTCATCAGACTCTTCTTCAGAATTAATTTCTTCTATTTCATAATTTTTTTGATAATTGTTCTGATTTTCTTGAGTTATGAGGAGAACAATGCTTACATCTTCTTCCTCATTGCTTTCATTTGAATAACTTCCATCCTCCTTGGAATAGAGGCTCTTTTTCTTGTGGAATATTTTATTTTAATCAAAAGGACATTTTGTATCATAGTGTCTTATTCTACCACAATTGAAACATTTAAAAGGTAACTTACCTTTGTATTTGTCAGTTCCCCTCTTAATATTTCTTACAAAATCTTCTTCTTCTTCATCTGAATAATCTCCCGATCTTTCTTCTATTGTATGTTCCTTGTTCCTTGTTTTTTTCATTACTTTAAAAGTTGCTTCTTTGTTTGATTGTACATTTTCTGTACCTATTCTCATTTCATATGTTGTGAGGGACCCATGTAATTCATCCATTGTCATTTTGGTCAAATCCCTATTTTCTTCAATGGCTGGCAACTTGGCATAATATCTCAAAGTAAGTGATCTCAAAACATTATGTACAACCAAGGATTCATATATCTCTTCTCCTAATCCCGTGATGTCATTGACAACTTCATCTACTTTGAGTAAGTAGGTTGCAATATCTTCATTTTCATCCATTTTCATATTTTCAAACTCCACTATGTGTCATTGAAGCTTGACCTGCTTGACTTTCAGATCACCTTCATAGGTATTTTTAAGTTTATCCCATGCATATTTAGTTGTTATACATCCCATCACATTTCTAGAGACATTTGGTGTTAATCCACGGAGGATAACATGCCTAGACTTTAAATCATAGGTCATTAATTTCTTCTCATTTGGATCAGTTGGAGCATCTTCTGGGAATTCATATCCATTGACAAATGAGAGACAAATATACACTCCTAACTCTATAAAGTAAGTTTGTATTATGTTTCTCTAGTATGAATAATTGTTTCCATCAAAAAGTGGAATCCCATTTGGAATGTGGCCTTCCATTTCTGCTCACAATCTTCCTTCCAGTGATTAGACTATTCTGAAGGTAACCTACTCTAATACCAATTGTTGAAACTAAGAGGGGGGTGTTGATGGGTCAAAATTCCCTTAAAATCAACAACAAGAATCATACTCTTTCCTATTTGGAATTACATGATTCTCTAGATGGATGATCTTGAAAGTTTCAATGGAATTTATTGTGTTATCAAATAGGTATTTATAGATTGTTTTATGTTTCTTTATAATTTCATTTATTAAGTGTTCAATGACTGAAATATTAAGAAGGTTGGGTTTAGGCTAAAATTTTACCAACAACATGTATATGACACTGCTCTTCAACCAATATCAAGCAACAATATTTCCTTATTGATTAAGTAACAAACATCACCTAAGAAAAGGAAGAAATATGTAGAAACGACAAATAAGTGGAAATAATTCTAGTTATTGTATAATACAAATTTCATAACACCATCATATTAATGCCAATCTATATTCAATGATTGCAACATTTCAAGATAACTTAAATACAATTATTGTCTTATTAAATCATTTTTAGTAGACAACAACAAAGCAAAACAATCCACAAATTATGTTACTCCACAAGATTTGGAAAAAAATTGTCTTCGACTCTACATGAGATTCTGAATTAGTCTTCCAAAATAATTATTTGTCTAATTCTTTCACTTATTACAAAAAACCTCGACCCTTAAAAACGAGTTCGACCTCTTTATTTATACGAAAAACAACATGCAAAAATAGAAACAACATTTTCCTAACTAAAGAAAAAAGAAATATAAACAAGACCACCATCAGTGAGCTCTAGTTATCTCATAGGATTTTCTTTGTCATAATTGGACCATTGGGAGAACAAATATTCATAGGTATGCATGTATGGAAATCGATGTTGGTCCATCAACATGTTGAGATTATCCTTCATTTCCATGACCCGGTTTCATAATTGATTTACCTCAGCACTTAGTTTTCATAGGGCCCATGTTGCTCCTATTAGTCTGTTAGCAAATCTCTTAACTTTTCTCTTTTTTAGAAATCTGATATCCTGAACCTTCACTCCAAATTATACATAGAACTCTCTGAATCATTCAACTATGATATGCAAATTGACAAAATAATTAGGAGTGTCGAACTTTGGGAGTTGAAGTTATGTCATCCTCTGGTATATGTTTTTCCAATTTCTGGGACACTCCTACCATATATCCTACATTTTTTGTTGTGGTTCAATTACCAATTGTACCCAATATTCTACTACTACCCTAATCCTGACTAATATCTCCTCGAAAATCATTCTAATTTCATGTTATTCTTCCCCTTGGCCCTTTTGGATATCTCTGATATACTTTATCTGTTCCAGTGCTTGATGATCCTTCTTCAACCATCTCATGATTTCTTTATATGTTATGAGGTTGAGAAAAGTTTCCTCTTGGTAACTTATGATCATGGTCATAAAAACCTCCCTATCTTACCTAAGCTGAGTACAAATCTCTTCAAATTCAATTCTCGTGAACTTAAATGCCTGGGTAGTATCCTGATAGTATTCCACCTGATGTATGAGATGCACCAACTAAGATCTAATAGAATCAACTTCTCATTCATCCTTTATTTCCATGTCTATGGTGGCACTAGATATAGCCATACTTGTCCCCAATAGCTCTCTTACCCTGGATTTCCCTACGTGAATTAGAATTTCTTCTGTGGTGATCATTACTACACTGTCCAAAATGATTCTTGTCCTTTTTCCAGTTCTTTTCACAACCAATTTTATTTTCCTTTCATAAGCGATGGCTTGGACATAGGCTACTTCCTCTTCCATCTCTGGTATTGGATGGTCCCCCCATGAGAGGGAATTTCATAAAATTCATGGTCTATGAAAATTCTCAAGTACCATTTATTTTCCTTTGTTTACTTCAAGCTTCTCATGACTAATTCCTTCAACTTGTTCTTGAGTCATTTGATACTTTCCAGCATCTTTTGTTGACCGCAACTTTGTCCCGACAGACAAATCTCCAATTTTATCTGTACTTGGGGCATTTCCCCTGATATCTACAACTATGTTTTCAGCTGGGATCGATGAATCTATGAGTGTAGAATGTGCAACAGGTCTAGTGATGATTTTATCAAGTTCTTTACTACCTTTGGGAAAAACAATCATCTATTTTTGTGGTGTCACCTCCTGATGAATATTCATCATCTGGGTTTACCTAATCTAAAAATGTTGGTCATGGGGATGTCATATCTAACACTTTTGTTGATTCTTCATTAACAACAGGAAACGAAGTTTTTACCTCCTTGTTGTCACTATATATTGTGATCAAATCGAAAATGATAGGAGTTACTTTTCCTAGGACACCCGATAAAACCATTGGCTCAAATCCTGGTCCTCCTATCTGTGTTCTCCCTGAAGTCTATTGCGGAGTGTATTCCTCCATTGAGGTGTTCTTGGGGTTTGATATCTCTTTTTCTCCTCTGAGGCTGACTGGAGTTATTAACACAGATACAAATTTCAATAGTATGACAATTTCTCTTTGTAGCTACATCATAATTTCATCTCCCTCTAAGATCCTTTGCGCCTCTGATCTACCCATTGTCTTTTCTATACCTTCTTGTTGAGCTTGTTCCCCTACTACTGCCCCTACTTCCTACTCTAGAAAGTATAATTTTTCATTCCCAGGAAGGGCCATGAACTTGAATAGGTTTGGTTTCTCTTTCCTCTACAAAACTACATCCCAATTGGTGGCATTCTCTGTGAATATTCCATCCTCAAAATCCTCATGTGGGTATGGCCAATGAGACACCACCTAAATAGCATGCTCAACTACCAACACCCTAGGGTCATGTTTCCTATATCTCCCGGTGGTGAACCTTGTTGAAAAGTCAACAAGAAACATGTGTCTAATTTAGTTTTCCCTTAATTAAATTAGACAATAAATATTAATCTATTATCTCATTCATAACTGAGTGATTTGGAATTGTAACAGAATTGTAAGTGTAGTTAAGTGAGTT
>ML783662.1:207642-243304 GCA_009831015.1 Picea engelmannii
GAACGAGGGCATCTCGCTACTAACTGTCCAAAGAAGAGGAAGAACAAGATGGTTGCTGGAGCTGCAACTGGTGAGGCTCTTGTCTCACAATTTGAGCTTGACTTCGCTTTGATCGCATGCATGGCATCAAGTGCATCGGGATCCTTTTCTAGAGCCCAATAGTGCTGGTATAGAAGAAATATGGAACCTGACGACTCTGCATTGATTACCAGGCTCTGAATAAAATCACAGTTAGAAACCAGTATCTGATTCCTCGAATTGACGACCTCCTTGATCAACTCATGAGGGAAAAATAATTCAGTAAGATTGATCTGAAGTCTGGCTACCACCAAGTCCTGATAGAACAAATAGATATATGGAAAACTGCCTTCAAGTCAAAGGAAGGCATTTTTGAATGGTTGGTCATGCCCTTTGGTTTGACAAATGATCCAACCACTTTCATGAGGATGATGGATGATATCCTATGACCATTCACCAATACTTTTGTAGTGGTGTATCTAGATGACATTCTCATTTACAACAAGACTTGGGTTGAAAACTTGCAAGATATTCAGTAGGTTCTGCACACCCTGTGACAACACAAGCTATATGCCAACTTGCAAAAATACTCCTTCGGCATGGACAGGGTCCATTACCTAGGCTACATCATTGATCAACATCGTGTACATGTGGATCCATCCAAGATCCAATTCATCCGTGACTGGCCATCCCCAACCACACTCATTGGGATTTAGAGCTTCTTGGGCCTTGCCAATTTCTACCGCAGGTTTGTGTTGGGATTCTCCCATATTGCATGGGCCCTTAACCAAATAACCAGGGGTGGTGGTAAGGTGAAATTTGTGTGGGTTTAGTCCCAACAACAAGCATTCAATGATTTGAAGCAACGCTTGTGCTCAGCCCCGGTACTTTCACTACAAGACCTGCAACATCCCTTTGAGATCGAGACAGATGCTTCATACTATGCGGTGGGCGTCATTCTCACTCAACATGACCACCCCATGGCCTATCATAGTGAGACACTATCAGATGTTGTCTGTAAGTACCCTACTTATGACAAAGAAATGTACTCCATTGTGAAAGCTTGCCACCAGTGGAGAAATTACATTCTTGGGAAGGAGATAGTCATCCACACAATCCATAATACATTGCAATTCATAAGCCATAAGGAGACTAATCATAATCCATTGCAATTCATGCAGACACAAGGAAAATTGCAGAATGATCACCATCAAAAGTGGTCCACATACTTGCAACAATTGCACCTCAACATCAAGTATAAAACAAGACGCATCAATCATGTCACTAATTGCCTCAACAAACCGCCAGTCATGGCACTCACCACAGTGCTAGACTCTTGCAGCCATGAGACCTCTGGATGGCCCCAACTCTATGATATAGATACAGACTTCACCACCACCTACCAAATTTTGGGTGTAAACCCAGTTGTCGATAATTTCCATCTTCATGATGGGTAGTTGTGTCGTCTGGGCCATATATGTGTTCCATCAAGCGAATGACTGTAGTCGTCACATCTCTTCTCAGAGATAATTCACCACCATTCCAGCAAGCTTGTTTCCAATGCATTTTATAGTTTCAACTTATTTCCTTATTGAATAGAAAACTAGTTTTACTATATCTCTGTTATTTTGTGTTAAGCACCTATTAATAATTTGTAGTCATTTTGTTTTGCTCATAATATTCAGATCAGTGGTATCAGAGCGGATCCCAATCGTGGATATTATTTTTTCCAGTGACACACAGATCAAGGGCACTTGAAAGCAAAGGATCCATCTTTATCGAGTCGTCAAAGCAGGGCATCTCCTACACCAACGCAAGTGGCTCACCCGGGGCTAAATTCAGTAGAAATTTCCTCATCTTATGGGGGAACTCAACGAAATGGAGAAAATTTCTTCCTAAGGAGGAATTATTGATCCAGGTGGATATCGGTGGCCACCCACCTTTTCCAACTGGCTCAAAACATTTTTCTGGCAATTTTGGCAATTTACTATTTTTAGCAGTTTTAACTTCCGGGGCCATTTTGAGGGCCTAAATGAAGGTTTTTCGGGATCAATCTTATAATTTAAATAATAAGGCATTATTCGACGCCCAAAATTAATCTCCTTGATGATACCTTTCCAACGGGCTATCATACGCCTAAAATGGAGATCGTATGCAAAATTTATGACCCCAGGAAGTTGATGTACTAACTTACCCAGACGAGGCCCACATGACTTTTGGCGCTTCATCTCCTAGGGTTAGGTTTTTGGATGTCTAGGGTTTTTTCATTCCTGTTTATTTTAAAAATGCCTTCAAAGCCTCATTGTAATTATTTTCTTGTGAATGAGCACAGTCGTCACATCTCTTCTCAGAGATAAGCTGCCACCATTTCAGCAAGCTCGTTTCCACTGCATTTTATAGTTTCATCTTATTTCCTTATTGAATAGAAAACCAGTTTTACTGTATCTCTATTATTTTGTGTTAAGAACCTGTTAATAATATGTAGTCATTTTGTTCTGCTCATAAAATCTGGATCATGTGAGATTAGGCTCAGAGTAGGGAAAACATTCCTAGCACATATCACATCGAGGAGATAATATGCCATGTAGAATGTAGGGGTTTCTCTGAGTTTTGGGTTTTGCACTTATTCTATCCTAGTTCTCAACGATCTTGAGATAATATATCCCCAGTTAAAAGTACTTCCATATGTATCATTATATGAGTCAAAGGCATCCAAGTTTTAGAGAACCTAGATCAATCATTTTCTCCATATAAATGACATATCAAGGCTATTAGGAAAATCTAGGGTTCTCAGAGGTTCATTGTGTTGTACCACCCTGATGCTCAATTCAAAAATTTTGTATCATCCCTCCACCAGGATGCTAAAAATTGACCAGTATTATAGTTCTCATATAACTCCACAAGAAAATATTTCTTCAACCTGACTTCGATGTCCTTGAGTTTATAATATGTGCTTGCCTCTGTCGGCAGGAACACACCTATACATTCCTCATCTTTGTTATTTAACATGCATTTATTTTCATCGACATGATGAATGATCCACTCTAAGATATAAACACATAGAAATACAATTGTCTTGGCCTCTAACATGTACAACGAGGACTGCTTGATGTTCTGAAAAACCTGGTCATCTAAGTCCCTCACCTCGGGGTCACTGTGAGGTGTAAACTATGGGAAATATTCATACTAGATTTTGTTGTAGAAATCAAGAAAATAAGGCAGTATTACCTTGGATGATGTGTTATTATCTGTATCTTTGAAAAGTGGAGGTGGGTTTGATGGATTCTTTTGTGACATTCTGATCACCGACTCCAGTTTTGGGGAAAAATACAGCTTCTTAGCATCCTTGCTAGATGCCTCTTTGACTTTCTCACTTCCTCCTTTCGGGGTATTTGGTGACTGAAGAGTCACTGATCATCTGGGTGGCATCTTTTTTGTACATACAACAATTTAATTCAATACATACTAAATCACAAAACTTTGAAGACTATTAGGGAAAATACCTTACACGTGATGATTTTCCTAAGTCGAAATACCTATCAATCCGACGTATTGCGATAAACACAACAAAACTAAGTTGTAAGAGGCACATGATCAATCAAGAGTTGTTAAGAAAAAAAAACATTTTTGCGCGAGTTATGAAACAATTCTAATATATTCGAATAAATAACAGTTGGCCTTCACACCCAAAATCCTTAAGTTTTAGTATAGGGAATCCATTGTATATTTTCATTAATTCCATCTATCATCTACACAGGTTCTCAGAGTAAAAGATATGTGCAAAAAGGAATCATAAAGAAACATTAGAATGATTCATCGGGGTTTTTAAATGGTTTTCAATTGGTGCATACTTGAGATCGGGAATCGAGCATTTGAACTACTTGAGGATTTTTGGGAATGTTTCAAGTCTAAATTTGTCTATCTGATAGAGATGAAAGCACAAATATTTTTCACGTAAGATTGGATCAGGATATCAGCACGACAACTTTTCATCAACATGACACATAGGGATGCATGTGAAATGAATATCAAAATATGAATGGTCCTAGTGAATTTGGGAATCTTCAAAAAAAACTATCGGGAGGCTCATATTTCTTACTAGTGAGTATGATCGAGCCTCGGTTGGTTGGAGAGTGTACACTAGAGGATATGTTTGGGTTTCTTTCTTGATCGCTCGATGATGGTATCTATAGGTGTTCAAAAATAATCATATTGTCGGTGCATTCTTCTGTGATCAAACCTGGATGGCGATTTACGATGTTAATCGGACATCAATGAATACCTCTTAGACTTAACAATGGTTATTTTGTCAACTTACCTCGTTGACACCTAATGATGATCGACATTTGCACTTTCAAGAGCAGATAGTGCCCTTGCACAACTAGTATCCTGAACGGCCAACGCCCGATGTTAATTGGTGTTGGCATTCTCAAGACTGTGCCACATTGTTGACACATAGATTGAATTCACCTATACCTAACATTGATCGACATCGACATTTCAAAGAAGCAGTCGTCAAGTATCGAAGAAATTTAACTTTAGTAGTGAATATTTTCTTAGGTTTATAGATGCAAATCACCCCATATGAAAAATGAAGAATATGAGAAAAAAAAGAAAGAACAATAAAGATGAAACTTATGGAAAATCAATGGTAACAATGCAAACAGAAATAAAATAAAGAAAAGTGGTAGCCAAAAATTGAAAAAATTTAAGGGTGTGTTGAGTGTTGAACAGGGGGTGAATCAATATCAAGTATAATTTATCACTTTTTACAACTTTACTTTCCAATAAAATAATATACCCAATGAAGAGAAAAAGAAGAGATACATAATGCACAATAGATTTAAGTGCAAATCCACTAAATGTTTTTCTTATATAATAAACGATTTCATTCAAAATAAGATACAACTTCTAAGTTCTCCAGATCCAACTAGAAGGAGGTTCCAACCCCCTAATTTATAGGCTCCAACCTGAAGAAAGCTACAATTTCCTAGATTCTCTAGATCCAACTGGAAGGAGTCTCCAACCCCCTTTTTCCTTTCCCCTTCCTTACTCCCTTGAATATAAATGATAGAGTCAACCTGTTGTTGTCACTTTCACTGATACATCATCATCATCAAATTGACTCCACTTAGAAACCAAGTCCACATAGAATATCGATCCACATAGACTGTCAATCTCATTGTCATTGTCACTATCATTAATACATCATCATCATCATCATAAAAATGGGTCCACATGGGTCCACACATAAACCCTAACATCCACATAGAACCTTGTGCAAATAATCAACCTTCCATACTATAACGAACCCGTATAAATGATCTAAAGATCACCATAAGACTAGAAACTATCCTTCATAAGAGCTCCTTATCCTCCCAATTCCTTCACCACCAAAATTGTTCTAAGATATCTCAAACTTGGATACTTAAAAAAAGTGAAAATCCATCTTGTATTTATAGTATTTTTATCCCTATTTTTATTTTATGGGTCGAACTGGCTGAACTTTCCTCAATTTTCTGGTTGGGTTGTTAGACGAAAAATTCATATCTCCCTATTAGAAGGAGGTTCCAACCCCCTAATTTATAGGCTCCAACCTGAAGGAAGCTAAAATTTCCTAGATTCTCCAGATCTAACTGGAAGGAGGCTCCAACCCCCTTTTTCCTTGCCGCTTCCTTCCTCCCTTGAATATAAATGATAGAGTCAACCTATTGTTGTCACTATCACTGATACATCATCACCATCAAACTGATTCCACTTAGAAACCAGGTCCACATAGACTATCAATCTCATTTTCATTGTCACTATCATTAATACATCATCATCATCATAAAAATGGGTCCACATGGGTCCACACATAAACCCCAACATCCACATAGAACCTTGTGCAAATAATCAACCTTACATACTATAATGAACCTGTAGAAATGATCTAAAGATCACCATAAGACTAGAAAATATCCTTCATAAGAGCTCCTTATCCTCCCAATTCCTTCACCACCAAAATTGTTCTAAGATATCTCAAACTTGGATACTTGAAAAATGTGAAAATCCATCTTGTATTTATAGTAGTTTTATCCCTATTTTTATTTTATGGGCTGACCTGGCTGAACTGTCCTAAATTTTCTGGTTGGGTTGTCAAATGGAAAATTCATATCTCCCCATTCCTAGGGAGTTAGAGGGACTTCCATATACCGCTAGAAAGGTAACGTAATAGGTTTTCCAACCATGAAACGTTTTCTTCCATTTGAGTTATTTATGCAGGGAAACATTCCCTCAAATATAGGGTACCCAAATTGACGACAAATAATGCTTTCAACAATCTTTATATTACAATCTTGATCTTGGACATCTGTAGGATTCTTTACTTTATTTATTATTCTAGCATTGACATCAATGAAAACCAATTTCCAGCATTGAATATATTAGCATGATTTTCTTGGGAATAATTTAATTTTGTTATTTTTTTTTTCTTTTTAGTTTAATTTCATTTCAATAAGTTAGTCATTCACGGAGAGAGTTCTTTCAAAACTATCTTATAGTTGATCATGTTATAATATAATGGATGTGCTCATTTTACCATTGACAATATTACTATTGTCACCCAACCATAGGCTAAATCCACCCTCCGAGCACCTTAACCTTGATAGAGAATCACTCTGAAATCAAACCCTAGGCTAGATAGACAAACAAAGGGTAGCGCACCTTTACCCAAGGATAGCGCACCAACAAGAGCTGATCAGATAGTCCAAACCCTAACCAAGAGATAGTCCAAGACAAAACATGATCTTCTAGCTGCAGTTGCTGCAAAGTTATCTCTCCTCCAAATCTTCACACAAAACAAGGCACTGTAGTGTGCACAAGTGTTGCTTTGCAATTATGAGAATGCTCGCTAGAATGAAGATTGGCCTCCTGTATTTATACTGATTATGGCTAATTACCTGGGCCGACTTATCATTCTGGGTATCTGTCTGTTTAGTACATATTATTTCTTTTGGCCGACTTCTTCTCTTGGAGGCTAATAACCTAATACAAATTATCCTCTTGAGCCAACATGTCTTCTAGGGTTATTAGCCAACTCATTAGGGTTTCTTCTTGCTTCTCGGAGTATTTTATTCTTGTCAGGTTTACACGTGGAGGTAAATACCTCCCGCAGATACCATAATATCAATAGATCATACCATTGTCTTTTGTTATGTAGTGTGGAGAATGTTATAACCCTAAATTGCACCACACATGCTTACCTAGCATCAGACCAACTCATATCCCTTCTTTGCCAAAACTCTGCTGAACAACTCTTTGAAAATCCTCTTGTGTCAAGGCCCACACGCCCTAACCCATTACTGCATGCGTGTACACGTTGTCTGACTCACAACAACCTGCATGTACCTACAAAAGCACAGAAAAAGGAAAGTTTCTGACGGAAAAAAAACCTATGGGTCAGTTAACTGAAACTCCCGGCCATGCATGGTCGAGGGTTCGTCTAAAACCCTAGCTCCTTCTAGCCTATAAAATAAGGGGTAGGGGTACCATTTGGAGGAGGAAAAAATATAGATAAGAAACTCTGCCCATTTACGTAATCCATTGTCCCAACCCTTTAGCCTTTCCTCATGCCAAAGGAGATTTAACGCAAAGCAGTTGAAGGAAAGAAGAAGAGGATCCCAGGATCAAGTTCAAGGAGCAGTGGCCGGTCTCAGATTTTGTAAGTTGATTCACTTTAAATAATAAAGAGAATGATTTTCCCATCCCAATTCATGAATTGTCTATGGTTTGATTAATTTATGCTTGATTTCTAACACTTGAGTATAGAAGTAGCATGCATGCATAGTTGTTGTTTGTCTTGAGTGCAGGTCATCTTTGGAAGGAGCATTGCAAGCAAGTAGTCAAGCACAACGGAGGATCGACATAGAATGTCGGTAATAAGGTAGGTGGTCCTTTTCCATGCATTTACTGAGAAAGAGGGATTTAAATCTTGGGATGTAGGTAAAAAAGTAGTTTCTATTCGGTCAAATCTGCATGCAAAGTCTAACCCTAATTTGCTAGTCCGTAGGGTGTTTTTCCCAACAACGGGGAACTGTTTATGCAACTAGAAGCTCAATATTTTTCTCTTCATTGAAATCAATTTAGATAAGTGTTAATCTAAACTTAGTTGCTCAGGTTCCTTTTCAAATTTTTTTTAATTAACCAAGAATGTCACCAACCCAACAGCTAATCAGAAATGTAGTCTTATTCATACATTTACATGTTGATATCTGATCTAGTTGATATTTCAAGTCCTTTTCACGATTATATTTGATGACATCAATAAATTTAATATCTCCTCTTTGCTTTATCAGCTTGAATCACTTGAATCTTTGGGATTAATAATTATTTCTAATGGAAAAGAGAAATTGGTGTTTGGGTGATAAATATGAAATGTAATTTATGTTATTGAAAAATTCATCATTTTCAAATATACAAAGAACTTGTTCATGTCAAGAAATATTGAGATCTTATGGGTTTGTGGAATGTTTTCTATGATTGAATTTGAAAATATGTTTTGAATGAGCATCCCCATTAACCCATTTTACTGTATTCCCAGAAGATTTTTTATTGCACTAAATGAAAAGGATATTGTATCTGACGGTTAGATCAGAGGATTGTGTTGCAAATTTTTTCACTATATTATCAATTCACACAATCTTGCTTGTTCTTCATTTCATATCTTTACCGTGGGAATATTTATATTGTGATTGATGATTGATTGGCCAACATTTCTTTCCTAGTTATTTCTCTTGATCTACTTTCCAAGGCTGCACTGAGAATTCTTACATTAATAATGCCAATGATCTATCTTATGTTGTTGGTCTATCTTTCATGACTAATTCTTCTAGTAATGAATAACATAGTGTTCTTTTGAATTTTTATCCTAGTTTAGTGCAATCACTTTCATTATTTTAATTTGTACATAAGTGTACTTCCTTTTGCTTAATTTTCAACCATGGAAATGAGTTCATATTCTTATACCAATAGAGGTGAATTCTTAAATTTATCCAATCCCTTCAGGAATTTTAACAATCAAAATTTTTTGTCACTATAAAATATCAAACCTGTTGGAATACAAGCTTGGTTAGATATCAATTTTCTTAACCACTGCTCATCATAGTCTTGTTGATTTTTTTGGTCCTGAAAATCTATTGGATGGGTCTTAACTTGATGTAAAAAAAAAAAATTAATAAATATTTTTCCCTTAACCTGATTCTTGGAGCTAGAATAATAATACCTTTGTATATATCATTCATAATCTATTGTTTCCACTAGATTTATTACTTGTTGCTTGGTTCTATCCTTATTTTTCAGCCATATGTCATTCTGACATGCTAGCTTTAGGATTCCTTTGGTTTGGTTTTATTTTCATGAATTGGCTTCAATTTAAGTACTTGATTTATGCTTGTTTCTTCCACATTTTAATTGGAATGTTGGTATGTTCACTAAGTTTATTTCAATTCTTAGTCTACATTGAGGATCACTTTTTAAATTTGAGTGAGGGGTTGGTCCAATTCTGGTCACATACTGAAGAAATTTTTACAAGTCATAATATGCATGGGTTTCTCTATTTGAATGAATATTCATGAAGTTCTTAGTTGTATGTATGGACCGATATTTGTGGTGGAACACATGTTCCTACTGAGCGTACCATGATAATCCATAAGTATAGGAAAGTATTTATCTACCCTTTTATTTAGGCTCCATTCAATTCATATTAATAAAATGGTCAATACTATGATGGTTTTGGGGAGACTTGTGGGTTAAACTAAAATGCATAGCATCTACTTAGAAAATCAAAGCAACTCTTTTATCACCTCGATTCCTTCACACCCTATGTGCTGTGCATATCAATATATAAATATAAAAGGGTGATAATATTATAAAATAAAAAGGAAGTTGAAAGCAGTATTAATAGTGTGTGAAGTACAAGTAAACCTGTCGGGGATATGGAAATTGTTGGCAGTGGGGCTATGATTGTATGGTACCGAGGAAACTTCATCAAGGCTATGGATACTCACTCGCACTGAAGCAATGCCATGCCAAGAAAAGAGATATGAAGAAAACACCTATGTAGATGTTTTTTCTTTTCTAAAAAGTGAAAACCCATGGTCAAACCAAAACCAATCTAAAGTGTGCAGTCAATAAAAGAATTTACCTCACTAATTGTCTCTTTGAAAAGGGTGTGTTATGTTACAAGTACTAGAAATTTTGGGTTATCTCTTTTATAAATTTGGCCTCATTACAGTACCCATGCTTACTATAAATTTTTTTGTAGTTTGTTGAAATTATCTTTAAAATTCAGATCTAAAATAAAGGCCCTAGACTTATATTGATAGAGGTAATTGGTTCTTCTAGTGTGTCACCATTTATTGAGGACACAACAACCCCCATTTACATTTTATTTTACAAGTGGAAGGGAAGGGGGATCCTACTAAAATTTCATCCCTAATGCCTAATCCTTTACTGCTTGAGCCTAATGCTATTTATTTTCCTACCTTGAGGGAGTTGGGGGTTTAATATTGATTGATTATTATCTTTGATGGGTGTTGATTACTACTTTTGATTTGATGATTTCAAATGTCTTCACTATGCTTATTGACCTATGATGTTTCGTTGACATTTTTATAATGGAATTGACATGTTATCTTTTGACCTTCTGTTGATTTTGAAGTGATTCATGATCTTATGTGGATGAAGGGTTTGATGTTCTATTGGATGGCTTGAATAAGTTTGTTGTTGATGATTTTATTGATTGACTAAATCAAACCATGTATCTTACAACTTACATGTTGTGCTTCATGTTTTCATATTTATTCTCTTGTATATGATCACACTTTTAGGTTTCAGACTCTTATCTTCAGTCACACAATCACTAATCCTTATCTTGAGTTTTATACTTAGCATATGTGTTTTTTAGGAAACTTATCTACAACTATCTTTGATTATGTTTCAATAGACCCAACACTCATTTACTATGTTTGCTTGAAGGCAGGGAATATAATGTTTATGGTGTATTAGCAGGACTTCTATTAATCGCTTTACTGATCTCATATTCTCTGTGGTTGCAGGAACAGGTTAGCATGATCACTTTATTCACGTGATTTCTCTAGACTTGAGATGTATGCAGGGGGAATCCAATGATATATTCCTTTTTCCTATACCTCTTTCTATTTGTATATTGTTTGTAATTTCAAGCCAATGATCAACATTATGGACTAAACCTTTCCTTTCCCAATCCTCATCCATATTTGTATATTTATCACCAATGTGGTGATGAGGCCAAAGTTTTTATCTTTTTCCAAAAATTTGATCCTTACTGGGCTATCCCCCATTAGGAAGTGAGTTTCCTTGTATTGAATTTTCCTTGAGATGTTAGGCTCCTAAGGATATCAAATCCACCTCTCCTACAAGCCTCTCCCTGAGCCTATTCAAATTGATCTCTATCAGGTTCCTCTTTTGGACTTATCTCTCTCATAAAACCCAGGCCCAAGTTCTATTGATATTCATGGAAGAAGGTATTCATCATGTAATTTCCCAATTTATTCTCACTATCTATTGAAATCAGTATCATACATTGTGGTCTAGTGTAAGGACCTATTCCTTGAACTAATCATATTCCTTATTCTTTTTATCCTAATTGTTTTTCCCTCTAAGATGTTTAGTTTGACTATATTGGCATGTGTCATACATCCTTTTAGAATCTATATCCTCCTACCATTTGTCGCTATTTGTAATTTTGATTTGTCAAAAGATGTGTCATATTCGTCCCCTTGGTCATTGTTACATACCTGAATCCCTAACCTCTCTTAGGCTGGTGGGATTTCAAACTTTCCCCTTATTTTCTTTGATTTGTTTCTATAAACAAATATCATAGTTAGATTCCACTCATCAAGACATTTCGAATAATTGTATCCATGCTAAAATTCGAGCTCCGGATCAAAATTTACAGCCTCCTAAACTTCCAATGCTTTCATCCCACTTTTCCACCTCATTTCAACATGGCCCCCTATCATTGTTTCCATATGGCATGGAACTAACATGGATGTTTACATGGCAACTAACACCTATCTCATCAGGCCCGCATTTAATATTGGATCCTTCTTCATCGTCGGAATTTATCCATTCCAAAATTCTACAACCTCTTTATGATCAGATCCTTCTGATCCGATCAACCTATTTCCAATACGATCCTTCTGCCGAAAGCCCCTTTTCGGTGACCTCTTTATAACCAAATCACTTCCTTATGATCCAATCACCTCCTTATGATTTGATCAACCTCTTTCCATTATGATGCTTCCAACGACGACCCCTTTTCGATGACCTCTTTATGACTCGATCACTTCCTTATGATACGATCAACCTCTATTTGATCTGATCCTTTCGATGACGACCCCTTTCCGATGACATGTTTCTAAACCTACCACTTCCTTCTAATCCAATCATGTCCTTCTAATCTGATCAACCTCTTTCGGATCCAATAAGCTCCTTCCTGAACCAACCAACATTTCTCGATGATATTCAGGAAACATTTTTTAAACGACCATATATTCGGCTACAAGTGTTGGAATTGAGCACATGATACCATGTTGGAAAGGTATCAAGTAGAGAAATGCAATGGGAGAGGTTTTTAGGTCATAAAAGTGACAGAAAATCCTATAAATTCTAGAGAAAAAAATGTGATGAATTTTGGGGGAAAAGGATTGTGAAAACTTCAAACATCCATATATGGGGCTACAAGAATTGAAATCAGGCCCGTGATAGATTTTTGGAAAGCTAGAAGAGAGTAGAAAATTATATCACAACAATAATTGAAATATTTAAGGTAAATGTTCTCATAAAATGAAGAACACATAAGAGACCCTAATTTTATTGAAGAATGGGCTATGTTATGTTCCAAGATTCATATCTCAAGTTACATGAATCAAAATCAAGCCCAGAATATCTCGATGAAAGATAAGATAGAGAAGAAAAAGATTAGATGATCCTAATTAGCAGGATAACAACAAAAAATACAAGAATAACTTGATGAATAGAAGGCAATGCCAATCGACCAAATTATTATTATTATTATTTTAATGAATATCATTTGCAAACTACCTTAGGGAGACAGTAACCACCTAGGAGTCTCTTCAGTTCTTGTTTGTAACTCACGCATATTCATTTTTGAAATATGTAAAATAAATTCGAAATGACAAATGACAAACAAAGGTAAAATGAAGTGAACAATCACTAGAAATGAAGATTCCCTCTCTTGTCTTATAAAAGAGGCCTCATTGGATGTAAAGAGGGACTTTTTCCCATTGTGTAGAATGTGGATACTATTATTTTAGGTTATATAAAAACAAAAAGGCATTTTTGAAGTCATAATTGTTTGCAAATACTTGTGGGACTACTCTACACTTGTATTTGTGGTTTAAATTCTCTGAGTATTGATCATATGGACTATTTATGTGCTTGGTATTTAGAATTATTATGCTATTGTCATTTATATTGAGTGTAGGGATGATGTCACAGATATCATCTTCAACTATTTGAGATGATATATTAAATACTATTGTGCTAACATATTCTTGGTTGCCATGAACTAATTTGTTGGTCAATATACTATTATAAATTGTGCTCATCTATTAGTTTTTGTCATGTGGGATTAGTTAGATCATATTATTTTTCTTTTAGGTTAGAATAGACTTAGAATTAGTTAGAAATATTTGGGGGATAGTTCGTTGTCTTTCCCCTTTTTATTATTTTAATTCTTAATGGAAAAAAGGCCCACATACTCATCGGAAAAGCTATGCCAAACAAGAGTAGGTATAATTGGAACCTACCATTAGGTGTTCTCCCTTACCTGCTTGATAGGCCATTTGGACCAGACAACAAGAAGTTATTTTGGAAACTAGAGAAAACTTTTGTTAGGGTCCTAACCCGCACATAGGTAGAACAATATATTCGCACGTAATAAAGGTCAATATTAATAAGGCCTTTCAATAAAATAGAATAAGTCAAATGTAAGAAGAACTAATAGAAGCTCCCACTTCTAGAAGGATCTTCCTCTAGATGCTTCTTTTGATAGACATATTTAGTATAAATAGGAGTCAAGGGTATGAAAAACCTAGATTGGATATTATTGTAATAGAGCTCTGCTCAACTTGAGGTTGCCCCCTCGAGGAGGCCCGTGAACATTGCTTTCAGAATCAAAGTGTTATTTCTGTTGTTATTCTTATATCATTTCAGTACTATTCTGGTGATTGTTCTGGTTATATTTTTGTTATTCTGCCATTTCTAGCATTTTATTTTTGTTCTATATACTTTTTATATCTGGTATATTACAAGTGGTATCAGAGCACTTTCCTCGACAGAAAGTGTGGGTTAATTTTTTTTCAGGGTAGAGATGTATTCCGGAATCTTTAAGACACAGAGATCTATCGTTACGACCATAAACCCGTGGTTGAGGGATTCATACACATAGGAAATACAAGTGGTACTTAAGCGCACATCTGTTGGCCACCCTATAACCCCTATTGTTACCCCTTCGAGTGATAGTGCATTAGACATCACCTGTGTACGGATCAACCTAGATTACCTGAAGCCCTCTTTAGATAAACCGATCGGTTGCCTGACTTCTATAGTGCCACAAAGAACAACACTCAGGAAGATACTCTCTAGTACCTGGGTAGTCGGGTAGTACGGCTAAGGGTGCGGTCTATCCTCCTTAGTTAGTGCCCTGAGATATTGGTCCAAGTACTATTTTTGGACCCCGCACATATATCAGAGAGCTATAGCATAGGGAAAACCCTTTTCTGTAGAAACCTTGAATACCTAACCCTTGTGGACAAAAATATTAACAAATTAAAATAGACAACATCTCTTGCCACGCAACTATGTTTGGGTTGCCAAATAACTACACATTTCTCCCTGGTTAAGCATTTGGGAATTTCATTACTACAGTATTCTTCAGACCAGATTATTCTGGAAATTTTTGCACCATTATTTGAGACCTATTCCATTGGATTCATCTCTTCGTCCTTATCACATTCATACATATCATTTTTCAGCAAAATATTTTACCCCACCCGCCCCATTTCGGTTTCCTCATCATCATGGCCCATACCCGTAGCCAAGACCTGGAAGCTCTCTTCAATACCTTGCAATCTAATTTCACCGAGACCCAACAAGAAGTGAAACAACTCAGTGCCAATGTTGTCACCCTCAATACATCTATGCAGTGCTCAATGGAGGAAATCAAACAAGACCTGACTACCCAGCTTGAAACTATCATTTCGATGCTCTGCACCAAGATGCATATCCCTACAGATAACCATTTATCTGACCCACCTTCAAATACTAAATCTGAACATTCCTCTAACTTTCAGCACCATCACTTTCAACGTGACCTATGCCTTCTACGAGTGGATGTGACCAAATTTGATGGCTCGGATCCCACTGGTTGGGTAACCCAAATGGAGCATTATTTCTCTTTATACAACATTACAAATGACTTGGCCAAACTCTGGTATGGTGTTCTCCATCTAGATCAAGAACGTTGTCAATGGTGGCAATGGAGAAAAACTTCCCATTAAGGGTATATTGCTTGGACACAATTTGTCGCAGAGCTTTATGAACACTTTGACATTGACACCAACCATTTGGGTTGTTTGACAAAGTTGAAACAATAAGGAACTGTGGAAGACTTTGTAGTTTCTTTTGAGCGCCTATATTTTCGGACAGAGGGCATGTCTGATGCATTTTTCCAAGAGTGCTTTATCAGTGGCCTCAAGGATGATATTTGGGCCCATGTCCTCATGGCTCAACCTCAAAGTTGGGTGGAGGATACTAAAAGAGATAAAGAAGCACAACAGGTTGTATCTTCTCAAAACCAAAAAACCCTCCTTTATCCATCGCACTAAACCAGTAAATCCCACTACTCCCTCCGCTCCACTAAAGATCCAAAAATTGACCAGGGATGAAATGGATGAATGCCAACTCAAAGGCCTTTGTTATAATTGTGATGACAAATATTTCCCGGGCCAGAAGTGTAAGGAAAAAAAGATTTTTATGGCCATCTCAAAGGATATTTCGGAAGAGGATGTTGAAACTCCCCTTGTGTCTGAGTCACCTGAAACCACTGAAATAACCCCTCCTTCAGATCCTCCCGAAGTAGAACCGTTCATTTCCCTAAATGCTCTCACTAGCTTCTCTGCTCCCCAAACCCTCAAGCTCATCGGTTACATCAAGGATAGGAAGGTCATCATTTTGGTTGATATTGGAAGCACCCATAATTTTATTCATCACCACATTACCCAAGAAACTCATTGCTACATCCAAGCCATCAATAATTTCCAAATCATGATTGCCAATGGTGGCTCCATGAAATGTGGAGGGAGTTGTGAAAATGTGCGTCTCCAAATTGGTGACTACCACCTCAAATATCATATGTTTTCTATCGACATGGTTGGTTGTGACATTGTGTTGGGTACGGAATGGATAAGGACTTTGGATCCCATTCTCATGGATTTTAAGGCATTAACCATGCAATTCGACCAGGAGGGACAACAATATAAGTTCCAAGGCATCATCTTCGGTTCACCTATGATCATTAGTTCCCATCGCATGGAAAATCTTCTCAAAAAAGTTCATTCTAGTGTTATTGCCCAACTCCATGCCATACAAGAAAAAGAGACACCCTCGATGCCGCAAGACCTCCAATCCATCATTTCTAAACATCAAGTGGTATTTTCCACTCCCCAGAGACTCCCTCCTTCCCATGGTGTTCACGATAATTCCATTCCCCTTGTACCAGGAAGCCTTCCTCCCAATATCCGTTTGTATCGTCACCGCTTTTCCCAAAAAAATTAAATCGAGAAAATGGTCCAGGAATTCCTTAACGCGGGTGTTATCCACCCTAGTATGAGCCCCTATTATTCTCCTGTGGTCATGGTCCTGAAGAAAGAAGGTTCTTGGCGAATGTGTACTAACTTCCATGCCCTCAAAAAAATTACCATTAAAGACAAATTTCCCATCCGTGTCATTGATGACCTCTTGGATGAATTGAGTGGTGCCCAGTTCTTTACTAAACTTGATCTTCATTTTGGATACCACCATATACGTATGAAAGAGTCAGACATTCCCAAGACTACCTTTAGAACTCATGAGGGCCACTATGAGTTTTTGGTCATGCCCTTTGGCTTGTGTAATTCCCCCTCCACCTTCCAAAGCCTCATGAATCATGTCTTTCGTCCTTTTCTTCGTCATTTTGTCTTAGTTTTCTTTGATGATATCCTCATCTATAGAAAAACCTATACATACCATCTTTCCCATGTGGATCGAGTTCTCCATCTACTCTCTCAGCACCAACTTTTCCTGAAACAATCTAATTGTGCTTTTGGCGCCTCAGAAGTCGAATACTTGGGTCATCTGGTTGGAAAGTACATCGTCAGGGTGGATCCTAAAAAGATTGAAGCTATGCAAGATTGGCCTCACCCAAAGACTCTCAAAATCTTGTGTGGATTTCTGGGCTTAACAGGTTATTATCGCAAGTTTGTTAAGAATTATGGAAAGATTGCATCACCTCTCACTACACTCTTAAAAATTAACTCTTTCACATGGAATCCATCCACAACTCAAGATTTTCAAACCTTGAAGATGGCCATGTGCACCACTCCATTCTTGCACTTCCGGATTTCACAAACACCTTTGTCTTGGAATGTGACACTTCAGGGAAAGGAATTGGTGCTATCCTTATGCAAGAGGGTCAGCCTTTGGCCTTTACCACCAAGCAACTGTCTAAAAGAAATCTGGGCAAATCAATCTATGAAAAGGAAATGTTGGCTATTATGCATGTTGTTGATTTGTGGCACCCTTATCTATTGGGGAAATGCTTCCAAATTAAGACATACCATCAAAGCCTCTAGTATTTTCTGGAACAACGCATTTCCTCCCTAGAGAAACAAAAATGGGTGACCAAGCTCATTGGATATGATTACAAGATCATTTACAAAAAATGAAAAGAAAATGTGGTTGCAGATGCACTTTCCTTAAATTCTGAAGATGACGGATCCCTTTTTTCTCTTTCCTTCATTGTACCATATTGGCTCCAAGCCATCCACCAAGAATGGCTACATGATCCAAAAAGTTCACAGCTAATCCAACAATTGCATTCCAATGCTCCAGCTCCCCTAGGGTACTCTTGGCTCCATGATGAGATTCGATACAAAGGTCGTTTGTATTTAAGCAAACAATCCAAACTTAAATCCACAGTACTTTATGAGCTTCATGCTACACCCACAGCTGGGAACTCCAGGTTTACAAAAACCTATGACAGGGTCAAACGCTCTTTTTTCTGGGATGGAATGAAACAAGACATTCATAATTTTTTGGTTGAATGGGATGTGTGTCAATGCAACAAGGGCGAAACAGTCAAATCTCTGGGCACACTACAACTAATTCCAATTCCACCTACTATTTGGAGGGATATCTCTATGGATTTTATTACAGGCTTACCCAAATTAGGAAATAAATCATTCATCATGGTGGTTGTTGATCACCTTTCCAAGTATGCTCATTTCTATGCTCTTCAACACCCATTTACAGCATCCACGATGGCTCAACTTTTCATGGATCAAGTCTTTAAGCTTCATGGCATGCCGCATTCTATTGTTTCTGATCACGACACAACTTTCACCAACACTTTTTTGCAAGAACTGTTCAAGATACAAGGCACCCAATTGCATCTCAGCACAACTTATCATCCCCAGACTGATGGTCAAACAAAAGTTGTCAATAAGTGTTTGGAAACATATTTGAGGTGTTTTGACTCGGAAAAGAAAAATCAGTGAGCTCAATGGTTACCCCTAGTTGAATGGTGGTACAACACTTCATACTGCATAGCTACACGCATGACTCCTTTTGAAGCGGTATACGGACAAAAGCCACTTTAATTTCTCTCATACTTACTTGGTGTCTCGAAAGTCCAGGCAATTGACCAAACTCTTACATTTCGAGAGGCTATTCTCTGTACCCTCAAAGATAATTTGGTCATGGAACAGAATCACATGAAGCAACAAGTAGATCAAGTTCACTCTGAATGTCAATCTGCATAATGGGATCAGGTGTTTCTTCGACTGCAACCTTACAAGCAAAATTCCCTCAAGGTCGAGCATTGTCAGAAGCTAGTGCCCAAATTTTATGGTCCTTATACAGTTCTCAAGCATGTGGGACAGGTGGCCTATCAGTTAGCTTTGCCCAGTCATTCTAAACTACATCCTGTTTTTCATGTTTCATGCTTAAAGAAGGTGATTGGAACTAAGTGCCAAATTCAAACCAACCTTCCCGAGTTAGCCGAAGGAGGATCCATTTGGCTACAGACACAAGAAGTTTTGGACTAGCGTGAGCCTTGTCTACATCAGAGAACCATCAATGAAGTGTTAGTCCAATGGAAAGATACAACTCCAGCAGATGCCACTTGGGAACCAGCTACCATTCTGCAGCAATTTCCACATCTCAACCCTTGAGGACAAGATTGTTTTTAAGGGGGCAGACATGTTAGGGTCCTCACCTGCACATAGGTAGAACAATATATTTGGATGTAATAAAGGTAAATATCAATAATTCCTTTCAATAAAATAGAATAAGTCAAATGTAAGAAGACCTAATAGAAGCTTCCTCTTATAGAAGGATCTTCCTCTAGATGCTTCTTTTGATAAACATATTTAGTATAAATAGGAGTCGAGGGTATGAGAACCCTAGCTTGGATATTATTGTAATAGAGATATTCTCAACTAGAGGTTTCCCCCTCGAAGAGGCCCGTGAACATTGCTTTCATAATCAAAGTGTTATTTTTGTTGTTATTCTTATATCATTTTAGTGCTATTGTGGTGATTGTTCTGGGTATATTGTTGTTATTCTTCCATTTCTAGCATTTTATTTATGTTCTGCATACTTTTTATATCTGGTATATTACAAATTTTAACCAAGTCAATTCCCTCTACCTAGGAATAACCTTTTTTATTAACCGATATTTTTATTTCTCCACTTTATCTTCTACATTCAACTTCTTCTTAAACACCCATTTGTTTCCAACGATATTTATTCCATTCCACAACTCCACTAGATTCCATGTTAAGCCCTAAATAGTGGCTCATTACCCCTTAATTGGGGAATATTACATTAGTAATGTTATTTTATTTATCCTGGATTTAGTCCATTAGTTGTAATTATACCTCCTAGTCTCCTATATATACCAAGGAGACATTTTCATTTGGAATCATCTTGTATTTGGACATTTATGTGGGCATAAGGACGTTGCCCCCTCAAAGAGGCTTATTCTCTGAATTTCTCTCTTTTTCAAGTCATTGAGTACTTATTCTGAGGTTTTTCTATGCTATATTGATATTTGATTTCTAACATATGGTATCAGAGCTCAAGGTCTTGGGGTTTCGCCGCTACATATGAGACACCTTGGAATTTTCACTATAATGTTTTTTCTACAATGACTCAGAACAAACTACTTGGAGGATATTTAGTAGATAGATCAAGGTACGTTGGGTTAAAATTTCATCTCCCGAGGCATTACACATTAGGAGATACAGTCATTGTAAGATAGGGTTCTGGAATCATCCTGAATTGATCCATTGCGGAATTTTTGCTATAACATTTTTTATGTAACGTTTCAGACCCTGAAATCTGGAGGCTATTCATAGAAATTAGGAAGGTACCTATGGTAACAATTTTAGCTTCTGGTTCATCATAAATTTGTAGATACACCATGTGGAAGATAGGGTATTTGACTGGTCCTATTAACTAGTCTCAAGAAGTTGTTTTGGGTAAAACAATCATAACTTCTTCCTAGAGTATCCAAATGGAGTGAGACTAGTTGCATTGGATAGTGGACAGCCCGTAGTAGGTCTTTTATGAGTTTCATAATTTTATATCAATCATATTGTGTGGGGCACACTATACAAGTGAGATCTCCTGGAAAGGCCAAAAATCAACAGGTTGTGGGGAAGTTACCGTAAATTCCACTTGGCACATCCAATTTTTATCAGACCTGTGCCATTGCAAAGAAGAAATATCAAAGACCTATGAAAAAAGAAAACTTCATACTCAGAAGGGCTGAAATTTTAAGATACAATAAAAGGAAGATTGTCTAGCAGAACCACCTCAAAATCAAGGTTTAAAGTGATACTTGGACAACATGCCACCAAAAAAGGGAACTTCTACAAAAAATAAGCCTCTAGACAATCCTACTTGGACTCTTGATGAAGGTGAATAAATGCGTAGGGACATAAATTATTTACAAAAGAAGACAATAACAAAAGATGAACTACAAGAGATGATGGATTCAACGGAAGCTAAGTTTGAGGAAATAAATACTAAGATGGATGGTTTAAAAGGGGAGATCGTGGAAGGATCAAAAAATTTTCTAATAGAGAGGACACCTGAAAGTGAAAATGTATCCCATGAAATTAATGACGAAGACACAAGGAAGGTGAATCAAGAATGGAGAAACTCCAACTTTGGGTTGAAGACCAACCACATTCCTAAGATTGATATGAGGAAGTTTGATGGCAAGGAACCAATCACATGGATACTTCAGATGGAGAAATTATTTGATCTACATAATGTGCCACATACACAAAAGGTACGAATTTCTTCTTTATATTTATAACCCAATCAATTTGTATCGTATCGATGGATTTGTTCTTGCAAATCACTCGTCACTTGGACAATTTTCACGGAAGAAATGATAGCACACTATGAGGATACAAGGAGCAATACCTTCTTTAGCCAATTGATAAATCTCAAGAACAAGGGTTCAGTTACAGAGCACATTGAGAACTTCCAAAGATTGAATATAAAGGTAACATATATTTCAAATGACCACTTGATTGATGTATTCATAGTAACTTTAAGGGATAACATTCGCTACATGAGGTTCGCCTTTGGGAACCCAAATAATTGGAGAATGCATTTAGGGTGGCAAGAAATGTTGAAAGTAAAAATATGGCTATGGCTACTAGAAGGACCAATCATAACATCTATAGAGAGAATAATGCTCCTTCTTCTAAAACACCTCAACCTACAAGGTTGACACCTCAACAATTAGAGGAAAGAAAAGAAAAAGGGTTATGCTTTAATTGTGACAACAAGTACAGTAAGGGACATAAGTGTGGTGAGAAGAAATTATTCTACATAGATTGTGAAGAGGAAGAAGAACAAGAACAAGAACAAGAACCATCTCATAAAAAGGTAATAGTCCTAATTGATTTTGGAAGTACTCATAATTTCATTCACTATAAATTAGCCAAAGATCTCAATTGCTTTGTATATCCAGCGCCAGAGTTTCAAGTAATGATTGTTGTGAAGGAACTATCAATTGCTCGGGAAAATGCAATAAGATCAATATTACTATGGGGGAATATGTAATGAATAGTCCAATGATATCTATACCCATGGGTGGTTCTAATGTTGTACTAGGAATCTAGTGGTTACAATCATTAGGAACAATGGATTTTAATTTTCAAGAATTTTTTATGAAATTTTCATTGGAATGAAAAGAAATTGAGTTAAGAGGTATCATGGGGAAACCTAGTAAGGTGATAAGCTCTAATGTCATGACAAAATTATTGAAAACGGGGCATCAAGGTGTTATTTCATAAATATGCTCACTAGATGTTCAAACATATAAGCCATCTATTCCTCAAGATCTCAAAGGGATCATTGAAAAGAATTCCAAAGTATTTGAAGATATTCCCAAAGGTCTTCCACCCACTCGAAATCATGATCATGGTATTCACCTAATTCCTGGGAGTGTTCCTCCTAACATCAGGCCATAAATATACCCTTATGCCCAGAAGAGTGAAATTGACCACATGGTTGAAGAAATGTTAGAGGCTGGCATTATTAGAACTAGCCAAAGTTCTTAATCTACACCAATGGTAATGGTATTCAAGAAAGATGGCTCATGGCGTATGTGTCCAGATTATAGAGAGCTCAACAAGATCATTATTAAAGATAATTTTCCCATTCCCATCACTGATGAACTGTTATATGAACTACATGGAGAAATCTATTTCAAAAAGTTGGATCTTCATTGAGGGTATCATCAAATTAGAATGAAGGAAGAAGATATCCCAAAAAAAACATTCCGAACTCATGAAGCCCATTATGATTTTTTGGTCATGCCTTTTGGCCTTACAAATGCACCTTCAACATTCCAAGGGTTGATGAATTCCATTTTCAATCCCTTCCTTCGAAAATTTGTGTTAGTATTTTTGATGATATAATAATCTATAGCAAGTCTTGGGAGGATCATGTGCGACATGTTGACAAGGGGCTACAACTACTAAAGAAGCAAAAACTATATGCCAAACCATTCAAATGTTTATTTGGAGTGAAGGAGGTAGAGTATTTGGGTCATATTGTATCTCATGAAGATGTCAAGGTAGACCCTAACAAGATTAAGTCCATGATGGACTGGTCGATTCCCAAAACATTGAATACTCTGTTTGCACCCAATTCGTCACTGAGTGAGAAAATTATGAGTGCTTACATGCCCAGTTGGGCTCTGCTAGGCATGACAGCTGTGAAGTAAAAGGTTAGAAAGAAAAACAACAAAGCTATTAACAAAAATTAAACTAAAACTAATAAAAACTATGAGCATATAAAACAAATGAAAAATAGAGACAAATGGACCAATATCACCAATGCATAAGTTGATCTGTTGATGAAATCCAAAGACACAAATAAGAAAGGGGACTTGGGTCCCTCCTTTCTCCAATGGAAGGCTCTTGAGGCCCTCAAAGCTTGCTCTCCTTACAATGAAAAGATGAAAAATGTGGGTGAAAGAACTCCAAGCTTATTCACTCAAGTGAGGGGTGAATAGCTCTATGAAATGTAGCTTGTGAGGTGTATTTCCAAAGAATGAGTCCTTAACAATCTCACAAGCATAATAGTATGAAGAATTCCTTGAGAAAATGGTGGTCATTCATGGCTTTTTATAGCCAAGCATTGGATCATTATGGAACCTCTTTAGAATGTGAAAAGGGGCTCTTTAGGGCACAATTAGGTCTTTGACCAGCCCACCATGAGGATTGAGCTCGTATTTGGTGTCAAATCGACTTGGGATCTGATCCATTAGTGGTTGGGAGGCCGACCAATTTCAATAAATGCACCGTTTAGTAGGCGCGCAGGTTTTTTACCCCACAGCCGTGCCTTGTGCACATATGCACGCTTTGTACGTTTCTGTTACACGCATATGCACGCGCACCCAGATGATGTAAAGCGCCTTTCAAATTTTTGGTCATTTGTATAGTTTTTGACCCTTTTGCAATGGTGTGGCATTAATCTTGTGCCATGAATGACTCCAGTCCTCTTTTGACATTGCAGAGTTCTTGTCGCCACATGCGGACAAAATTTGAGTGATAACAGAAGCCCCCTGATGGATGAGGTTAGGAGCAAAACGTATAGCCGAAATCCATCAATGTTTCTTTTACTGAGAATGGTGTTGTAAGGGAGAGCAAGGATGGGACCGTGTAGAGCAAACCTTTGGAGAAGGAAGGAACCTGTAGATCCCGACTTTCCACAAGGTGTGTATCAATATACAAGTGTGTACAAACGAGACGGGCATGCCCCATGCTCGTGTAATGTAACTCTGAAGAAAAAATGTCGGAAATGTTGATGTAGACAACTGCAGCGCCCTCGGGGGAGGAATGATAAAGGCAGAAGAGAATTCTGCAAAGGAACATACTCTGAACCATTAGTAATGGTCGCGGAAGTAAACAACGATGGTGATGTGGGCATTGGTGGCTCGACCAAGTTCAGAGGTCTTCGGCAACTGATAAGACAAACTGCAATAGTCGAAAAGTAAGACCCACCACAACATGAGAAAATGTTGGCGTCGAATGTTATGGGGGTCAACGACATCAGGGAGCAATGGTGTTTCCCCCTGTGCCGTTCGAGATCTCTCATTGAATGGGAAATGAGAATCAAGATATTGTCATCCTTTTGGAAAATTGTGCTAATGTCGACAAAAGGAGGACGTGACTCCCACAAGCAAGGGGCTTTGCGGAATCTACAGTGGTGAGGAAGTGGCAGAGGTACATGGACGAAGTCAAAAAGTGGGAAGACTCCAGACTGCCCTTGGTTGGAGGGTGCGTGATAGAAGGCGTGGCCGCAGCTGTTGTGACAAGATCGAGTGTCAGGGGGATGACAAGATCAGGGATAAGTTGTGCCAGAGGCAGGACAAGGTGAAAAAATTCAGAGGATAAAGGTAAGTGACCTGGGTAGTACTCCGAAGATATAGATGATGCCGGCGGGAGTGAAATGAGAAGTAATGCTCCAACCAAGGGTGACATGGGTTGCATGTGGCCCAAAAGGAAAGCGGGTCGCCAACAGTGACGACAAAAGATAAATACTGGGAATAAAAGGAGTTTGTACAATAAATAATGAATAAATGTGGGAAAGATGTAAAAAATACAGAAATGGGTGCCCCAGTGTGAAATGAGTGCCCCAGGGAGGGTAGAAATTTCTGGGAAAACTGATGAAGGGTGGGGCCCCCATTGGCAAGTTTCTGTAGGAGGTAGGTGAAATGGAGATGGGTTCGCAGATGGGTAAACTGATGGTGGATGACATGAAGGGTTCATGAGCCTGCGAATGTGCAGGTAAAAAGAACTGAAGCATAAAGTGATGATCTGGGAGTCCATGTGGGAAAGCTAGCAAAATGAGGAGAAAGAGTATGTGGTTGATCTGCAACATGATGAAAGACTATGAGGACTCCCATCCCTAAAGGGTAATGAAGAACAACATGAGTGTCGTAAGTGCAAAAAGGTGCTATGAATGAGACAACTCATGTGGGTGAGAAAGCTACCGGGTGCCAGTACCGTAGATGCAAAATGGAGGTGTGAGTACTGCAGAGCCGGAAATGGGTATCCTAAGGCCAAAATTAGAGGGTGTGACTGGGAATGTAAATGCAATACAGCGGGAGAGACTACATGCCAGTGCTGAGTATATACCTAAAGGAATGATGCAAAGAGATGATGACCAAGTACCTGCACAGAGAACAACCAAATACCCAAAGTGAACAATATCTGAAGAGAATAACAAATATGAACATGTATTAGATAAATGTGACAATGCGCATGCGTACCTAACCATGATATGAAAAAACGGCACCCCGGGGGCTCAGGATGAAAAGTGGCCCAAGGACAGCCATGATGTAGGTGACGGGACGTTGATCCCGTGGCTGGAGAGGGTTCAAAAAACGGATGTCGTGGGCTCCTGGAATGGTGAGTGGAAGTTTGGAAAAAAGGCCTATATATAGTTGTAGGGCCCACATTGCCACCTCATTTATACCTGCTTCTACAGTGAGTTGTCGAGCAGATTCAGAGGAGATTGAGTGATTCTGGGAGCATGAGGTACCCGATCTACGGCGTGCGAGTTACAGGTTAGTGGTCTGAACATCCTGCATAGCTGTAGGTTTCCAATTTTTGGGTAGGGTAGGTACGGGGGGTCGTACGGGATTTTTAGGGGGTTTTTGGGTAGAGGGTGGGCCCACACGCGCGGGCAACTCAGTGGAAGGCGCGCATCCTGGTGGCCTTTTTCTTGGAGAGGGTGCCAATGCTGTGCCCGAGGGAGCTACTGGAGGCACCAGGAGTACGAGAGCCGCACTTGAGGCGGTGGTCACAGATATTGGTTTGCCACGGTGGTGGTGAAGGTGGACACTATTTTACTGCGCAGGTAGCGCAGATATGGTGGCAGATGCCGCAGGTTATACTCTAGTTCCCCTATGCTGGGGTGGACTTCCGAGGGGACCCGGATATGGTACTGCCTCCTGGGGAGGTTTTTGACCACAGAGGTATGTTGTGTATTTATGTATTGTGATTTTGATATACCAGTGCACATGTTTTGATGTATAGACACTGATATCATATGTTGTTGCTTGTTTGGTGCATGTGCATATTTGGCACCTCGCGGACGTGAGGTAGAGTTATATAGACCGCCAGTGTAGCGAGAGGGGAGACCTCTGCGTGGAGAGAGGCGTCCATGGGACGAGGCTACTGGGCGACCAGCAGGGCCCGAGAGACCGGCGCAGAGGCGCCGCTTTGATGACCCTGGTGCGGGGCCATCACATGCCCCTCCGGCGGAAGCTGGAGGGGAGTTGGATGAAATACTCCATCAGTTTGAGACGGTGTTTTGGGACATGCCTGAGGGCATGTGGATTCGCATCCAGGACGAGGAGTTCCTGGAGCAGTGTATCGAGTTACCGCCACCATGGCAGTCGATTATGTGACGAGCAGCTGTGCTCGCCGCTATGACGAGTGGACGCCTGCCCCCTGGGCAGGAGGGTTCTGCAGGTGTGCCACCTCCACCACCTGGGGCAAGTAGGGGTGGGCCACCACCTCCTCCTGAGGGAGGGGCAGCTGGGGGTGCGATAGAGGCCCCTTGATTGTATTTACATACAGGTTTGATAGGCTGGTGAGCCGATTTTTGTACCATGATGTGGCACAGGCCTGTGGGCCAATGTATTTTTTGTGTATGTAAACATTTGGATGGCCTGAGAGGCCTATGTATATATATATGAGTATACATGTTTTTGAGATCCAAATGTGGTGTACATGTGTTTTTTGTGTTTGATGTTGATGATGTTGATTCTATCTATATGCTGTGACAGGTTATATGAGATGTTTATGTATGTGTAGCTTGATGTGATATATGCCAATCTAGCACCATGTTAGCTATGTTATCTGTTGTTTGATTCAATTCCCTTGGAATATGTGTAAATGTAATGGAATCAAAATGTCGAGATAATAATCTAACCTGCAGGTATTTGTGAAAGAGGCACGGATCGCGTACACGGTACACATTGTTGAGTTGGAGAACGACCAGTTGAGAGTCAAGAAAAATGCTAAGGTGACGAATATGATGATGCTAGGCGTCGGTCAAGAGGCCAATGACAGCAGTGTATTCAGCTTGGTTATTGGTTGCTGGTCCTAAACATATGCCATTGGAATGTAGCATTTCATGTGAAGGGGTGTAGAGAGCCCAAGAAGCCGAGGCGAGATTTTGTGTCCAACGGCTGGCGCCGTCGGCGTAACCAATGTGGTACGCTGGTGGAGGAGTCATCTGTCAATAGCACAAAGGATAGTTTAGATGAGGGAAAAATATTAAAAACGCTATAAAAGAAAAATAATCTAAAGTAGCTTGACTACGTTTAAGCAAAAAATTTCTTGAGGTATAACCCATTGATGGGTTCTTTGAGCGTGAGGCCTTCGGGGGAGGCCAGGATGTATGCGNGTTGGATGATGTAAGGGCCATGCCAAAGTGATTCGAATTTTCCGTGGCCAAAGGTATCATGTGCGATATCATAAGCGAGGACAAGGTCGCCTTCGCGAAATGATCGAAGGTTGACATGGCGATCAAAGGTAACCTTGGATCATTTTTAGCTGCCTCGTTGTTCTGTAATGAGGATCGACGATCTTCATCCAGAGACTCCAAGTTCAGCAAGCACTGCTCCATTGGAGCAGTGTCAGGTAAAAGCTCGATTGCGGTGCGAAGGGTGGGAATTTCGCACTCGATGGGAAGAGTTTCCTCTACCCCGTGGACTAAGTGAAAGGGCGTGAAACCCATGGCGGTCTTCACTGCCATTCGATAAGCCCATAGAGCGGAAAATAACATGTGATTCCAGTTGGTTTTATGTTTATTAACCGTGCGTTGTAACATGGTCTTGAGGAATTTGTTGACTGCCTCGACCTGTCCATTTGACTGAGGATAATATGGTGAGGCAAACTCGTGAGAGAAGCCTAACCGAGATGAGAGTTCAACGGAGATCTCATTCTCAAAATGTTTCCCATGATCGGAGACTAGTTGGAGTGTTACTCCGAACCGGGATATGACGTGGTTGAAGAAAAAACACGTTGTTGTATCAGCGGTGTTGTTGAAGGTGGGCATAGCTTCAGCCCATTTGGTGAAGTAATCGACAGTGACAAAAATGTATTTGTGACCATTGTTGGAGGGGGGATTGCAAGTCATAAAGTCAATGCCCCATTTACAAAAGAGGCCTGCAGTGATGACAGGGTGAAGAAGGGCGGGGGGAGCGTGGGCTTTGTTGGCATAGAGCTGGCATTGCTCACATCATTTCATGGCATGAATGCAATCGTGAAACAGGGTAGGACAAAAATAACTGGCCCGGATAATTTTTTGAGCAGTGGAGATGCTCGAAAGATGGCCCCCACATGCGCCTCTGTGGTAGTCATTTAAGACTCTATCGGACTCGTCAATAGTCAGGCAGCGATGAAGAATGGTGTCAACGCCCCGCCGATAGAGGATGTCACCAATGAGGAGGTAGCGGGGAGCCTAATGGTGAATACGCCGACGATCATCTTGTGATAGGTGATTTCCAAACTTTTGAGTTCATAGGTAGACGAGAAGGTCTCTGTACCAAGGATCATCAGAAGCGATGTAAAAGAGGTGTTCGTCAGGAAAATCAGTATTGACGGGGGCACTAGGTGTGTCAAAGGGAAGTGCCGTGATAAGTTTCGCGAGAACGAGGGCCTTCTTACTCTTTGGTTTTGAGAAATCGAGGTCATACTCTTGAAGGATAATGATCCATCGAGCAAACTTGTCGTTAACTTGGCGACGGCTGAGAAAATATTGCATAGGGTTGGAATCTGCGACGACCTTAGTGGTGCGAAGCAGAATGTAGTGACGTAGTTTCTGGACTGCGAGGACAACTGCAAGAGCAAGTTTCTCTTCATGTTTGTACTTCAGGGGAGGTCCTGAGAGGTTTTTACTGACATAGTAAATGACGTGTTCACGATTGTCATCTTCGAGCTGGATGAGGACGCCGGCTACTGATACAGCTGATGCTGATACGTAGAGGATGTAGTCGTGATTGTAGTCAGGTGCACTAATCAAAGGTGCATTTGAAAGTGATACTTTCAGATCGTCAAATGACTATTGGGCATAGTCGTCCCAATGAAAAGGGATGTCGTGACGCAGTAAGCGAAGGAAACCATGTGCGCGTATGGCATAATCAGGAACAAAGCGTCTAAGAAAGTTGGCTTTGCCCTGTAGACTTTGTAGTTGTCACAAATTCCGAGGTGGTGGAATTTCGGTGATGGCTTGGACTTTGAGGGGGTCCACGGTGATACCGCTTTGGGAAACGATGAAACCGAGGAGGTGCCCTGCGGTGACACATAACACACACTTGAGAGGATTCAAGCGGATGTTGTACTGACGACACCGTTGAAAGATGACTCGTAAATCATCGAGGTGTTGGGTACGCTTCTTGGATCGAGCGGTGAGGTCGTCCAAGTAGGTGAGGATGATTGCAGTTAGATCATGAAAGATGTATGTCATGGCCCGCTGAAACGTTGCACCGACATTTTTGAGGCCGAAGGGCATGACACGATATGCAAACGTACCCCACGGGGTTATGAATGCAGTTTTGTACTGATCGGCTGGGTGGATTTGAATTTGGTTATAGCTAGAGAATCCGTCCATAAAGGAGAGAGCCTCGTGGCCAGCACAATCATCTATGATCTGATCGATGAAGGGCATTGGGAAGTTTTCCTTGGGACATGCATTGTTGAGATCGCAAAAGTCGGTGAAAATGCGAATGGTGCCCTGTTTTTTGTCGACGGGTATAGGGTTGGAAACCCATGAAGTGTAAGCGATGGGGTAAATAAAGCCGGTCGTTCGTAATTTGTCAATTTCGGCTTTGATAGCCGCAGCCTTGGATGGGTGTAGCGATCGTTGTTTCTGGCGAACTGGTGTGATGTCAGGCCAGGTGTCAATGCGATGCTCGACGATAGAGGGGTCGAGGCCAGGCATCTCAGTGTATGACCAGGCAAGGATATCCCTAAATTCCTAGAAGAGGACTTTGTATGCGGCAATTTCTTGAGGAGTACAAGCAGCTCCAATGATGATTTATTCGACGATGCCTGGTTTAATGGAGATGTCAATTTTGATGGTGGGGGAAATGTTAGCCAGATTACCTTCTTCAAAAGCGTCAGGTGCCGGAATGGAATTGTTGAACCAATCGATAGTCCCTGATGGGATAAAGTCTTTGGTTTCGACCGCATAAATGAGATTGTGTCTAGGAGGCATGAGGGCTTCCTATGGAAGGAAGAGTGCACGATGATGTAGTGCGTCCCAGGGAGAGTCCGGGCGTTGTAGCTCTTCCAGTATTTCTTCGTCGCATTGGAAACGATGGGAATATAATGGATCGTGAGGAGTGATCTCAGTGACCGTGTGTTTGCCCCCTGTTGTAGAAACAGAGGAGATAATGCTAGGAGAAGTTGAGGGTTCACTCATCATAAACCATATATTGAGGTACTGAGGTGTACCCGTAGTGGTGGGATGACGAGTCTCCGTAGGGGAATGAGAAGGAGAGTTGGGTGGGTTACGGGGTAAATCCTCAGACATGTCATCCAAGAACCATGGAGGCGTAGGGAGTGCCTCGGTCTCGGGAGAGATGATATGGAGATCTTCAAATGGTGAAGATATGTCGATGATTGCCTCTGCGGGTTGGTGAAGCAGGGCTAACTGACGTCACCGATATTCGATGATCATCGGACATTGGTATGTAAAATGAGCCAATGAATCGCAAAGAGAGCAAGGGCATCTCATGCGTTCATTGATTGAAGTAGTGACATAGAGAATGTCAGTGAGAGGTGTTGTGGATGACGTGGCAGGGCGTGGGTTGTTCTAAAAGTCTCATCTTATGATAGCTAATGCCTGTGGAAAACGAGGTAGTGCTGGACAATGATGGGTGTAATGGCCATACTCAGAACAAATGGCACACGCGAATTTGGTCTTCAACCCTTTACTACTGGAAGGTTGAGTGGTAGCAGTAGTAATGGGTCGTGAGGGGGCTGGATTGGGGGGAATCAAATTCCATAATTCCGGTAGTGAAGGGCAATTGTTGGTTTGGTGGCCCTCTTTGTCACACAAGGGGCAAGGTGGTGGGATGCGCGGAGGAAGTGGAGCTGTGGGCTCCTTCTTCTATCACCTACCTCCGGTGGTAGCAGGGGGGGTAGGGAGTATGGGGGGAACGGGGGTAGTGGGAGTGATGATAGGAATCGTCATGGGGAGTCCTTCCTGTGGGCGAGGGAACATCTCAGGTGGATGTAAGTACCACACTGGGATTGCTAACACCATATTGGGTAGTGTGAGCGTTAAGGATACCTGGAAAGATTCTATACCTGGTGGAGGGTAAAAGAAGGGAATTTGAGTGAGGGGTCGGGGAACTGACTCTCAGATGGGATTAGGCCCCAGGGGGGGTGTTGATTCATGGACCGAAGGGGTCGACGAGGGCGCAGGAGGCTCCTGTGGGAGTGGTGTTGTGACTATTGAGACGTCAGGAATGACTGAAGCCTCATGAGGAGGATGTGCATCCTCCTGTTGAGTTTCGTTAGAGGAAACGACGCATACTTGACTAGGGGGAAGGAGTGGTGGTGCTCCATGGTATGTCCCTAACAAGGATGGATCTTTAAAAATTCTAGGACCCATCTCTATGAGTGGGTATGCATCTTTGTTTGAATGAATGAGAGGAAGAATGTTATCGATATTGGAAGATGGGTTGGGCTCATAATGCGAGACTTGGTCAATGATCACAATCTTTCCATTGTGAGGGAACATCATTGTTCTAAACACTGATGATGCCACTGCCTTCATAGCGTACATGCAGGTATGGCCAAACAAGATATTGTAATCGAGTTGAGTGTCGATAACTTCAATGTCAATGAGGATGGTTTTTCCCCCGAGTTCTACGTGGACATTTTGGAAGAGCCCTTCAGGGGATGATGGTCTCCCGTCATAAGCTCGCAACGTGATGGCGGAGGGTATGAGGTCCGGAGAACCAAGTTTCTGCCATATTGTTTTGGACATGATACATGTAGATGCCCCTTCATCGATGATACACCGATGGACGGTGATGTTCCGTATTTTTACTGGTATTTGAATAGCGATGGCGGCAGGAAGACGAGGTTCGCAGCTATCAAGGTCGAAAGTGATGAGTCGAGTATCGGCAGGGTCGACTGCCCCCAAGGTGGAAAGTAGTGATTTTCGCTGTGTAGGACAAGTCTGGAGGACTCCCAGAACTGACATGGCAGCCGGGGATTGTGCTAAGTCATCTACCAAACTGTAGTTATGTACGGCCCTAGCCTATGGATTGTGAACATTCCTGCGTAAAGGGATGCGAGGGATGCGTAATGGTGGTTCAGTCGAAGGGTGAGGGATCATCAATGGTGGTCCCATTGGTGTAGGGTTTGTTTCTGAAGATGGGGGAGTATACTCAGCCGTTGGAGGATACTGATGATTGCGTGTTTGTAAAAGAATTTCTTCCTTGCTGGTGAGGAGAATTGTTCGTTCTACTGGATTGTTGGGATTATGGTATTGGCCCACCTGAGGTGGGGGATGTTGCGTATCCTGCTGGGTGTTGATGACACCTTGATGTGGGATAGGATTTTGCAGCACGGCGGGAGGGGGTTGTTGCGCATATTGTTGTTGTGCCTGCTGTGGCGCAGGTTGCGTTGGGGAGGGGGAAAGGCTCCCGGAGTCTTTCAACCTCTTGAAATCAGCGATCTGTGGGCAATGGTGAGTGTAATGAACGTAAACACCACAAAGAGCACAAGGGTGGATGGTTTTAATATTATTCCTCCCCTGGCATTTGTTTTTATTGCCCCCCTAGGGGTTTTGGTTCCCTTGGTTCGGGTTGCCCCCAGTGGGTGGGTGTTGTAGGGGTTGATTCCCGCCTTGACCAGGATTGTTGTTATTCTTGTTCCGTCCTTTCCTCCTATTGTTGTTTGATGGGTGGGTGGGGTTGGTTGTATTTAATTGTTCAAAATTCTGGTATTGTTGAGTAGCGGAAGGCTGAACAAAATTTACCCTTGCATGAGGATGTGGGGGAGCCATGGGTTGTGGAGGACCCAGAAAAGGAAAGTAAGGGTTCTGTGGTGGTGCGGTTCCATAAGGTACATAGAAAGGCGTCCCACTTTCACTAGTACTGTAAGGTGATGTGGAGGGGGGACCACTTGTGGTTGGAAGAGGTGGATGGATGGGAGGTGCCGGTGGCGGTCCACTAATGGGTGGAGGTGTAGCAACAGGGTATGGATGTTGGTAAGGGGGTGGGGGGTAATAAGAAGTGCCCCCATATGCTGGTGGGTATTGAGGTGTTCCATACATCAGTGGTGGTTGGGGTTGTGGACTATGGTGTGTGGTGGCACCTATTAGTTCGTTTGTTGAGTGAGACATCCCAGGTTTGTCTTGACCAAATGGCACAGGTTTCGGAAGATCAAGAAGTACAGTGTACAAGTATCCTGACTGTGCGTAAATGAGGTCATATTGCTGGGCTTTGCTGATGGATTCCTCTTCAGATTGTGGGAAAGTAGAAGCTACATCCTTACCAAGGAGAGCGACAAGCAATCTAAGAAACCAATCAAGACATTGTTGCTTGGTGGTTTCTGCTTTACACAAACTACGTCGCCTACGCCACTCATGAATGTGGTCAGAAATGTGGGTGGCTAAGGTCTGTTTGAAGTTGGACAATAGTTCAATACCATTGTCATGGCGGATAGGTAATTGGAAGAAAGTTAAAAAGGATTTGGCCAAGGATTCAAAGGTCGTGTGGGACCCAGATTTTTCTTCGACATACCATTTGGCTGATGGGCCAGTGAGTGTGCGTTGAAAAAGACGCAGTCTGAAGGAATCCTCCATGATGCTATTGGAGGAGCACCATATATGAAAGGTCATGACATGATTGGCGGGGTCATCCCCTGCCTTTCCTTCAAACTTTGGTATGTCTGAAGGAAGTTTGGTTGGCATTGCAGGCCATGTGGCATCATGCAATATAGGATCATTAGTGAGCTTGGTGAGATCTGGCATGTTGAGAGAAGCCAAGTATGGCATCTGTAGTGGGGTAGGAATGTTAGTTCCAGCCATGGTGTGTTGTGAACCTGACCCTTGATGGGGACTATGTGGGTTGGTGCTCCCTCCCTGAGCGGAAGTGGGTCCCCCGCTTCCGTGTGAAGGAGAGCGAGTGACTGTGTGACCTTGGGTATTGGACCCAAGTAAGGTAGAACCAAGCAAGGTTGATCCTGAGAAGGTAGCACTCACAGGAGTGTGTGAAGGAGGTATCAATGAGCGAGTACGACCAGATAGTCCCCCTAAGATAGGAGGAAGGTTGAGAAAACGTCGTGAACGACGGGGGTTCTGTGGTTCCCCTATGATGTTAGACTAATTTGTGTGAAAAATGTGTGCAACAAGTGGTGAGAGAAAATATATAGAACCAAGAGCCTTTTGTTGTAATGATCTTCACAATATATATATCAAAGTCAAACTGTAATCAGATGTGCATCATACATAAATGAGAAAGAAACATATATGTGGGTAAGAGGGTTTTTTGTCCGCGTGGGGGAATCAAAAAAGAAAGAAAATGCTCGTGTCCTAGAAGACATAACGTCCTTCCTCTCAAATATAACTGGATCTTCCAATAGCTCTCAACAGTGGGGTCTGAAGTCACCGGAAGAGATACTAGTGAAGAATGAAATAACTGGTTATAATGAGGGGTAGAGGGTGCAATATCCTGAAAGAGCTGGCGATACCTCCCAATAGCCACACA
>ML783662.1:243835-260667 GCA_009831015.1 Picea engelmannii
GTGAAAAAATGGCTTTTGTGTGTGAGTGAAAGTGTACCAAATTTTAGTTATTTAGATGTCACCTTGCAACATGTGGACATCGCTTGGTCCTTTACAAGAGTTTGATTACCTAAATAAGCTAGATGTCATTGGTACAACCTTGCAGAATTTTGAAATCCCTAGAAACTAGCATGTGGACATTATGGTCTGTTACTATCCTTTATCTCCCTATGTGTGAGTTAATCTAGAAAAGTATGAAACTATCCTAGATTGAACATGTGGGCATGTGTGGGCCCGTTACAAGCTTTTAAACTCTCCTATTTTTTTAATCTAAGAAAGCAGAAATTCAAACACTATTCTAGCTTTGTTGACATGTGGGCATGTATGGGCCCGTTACAATAATGTGTTTGAGAAAAATGAAACTAAGAGGGGTCTCGAAAGAGCCGTTATCCTCTCCTAAAAGTTTTGAAATTTTTGTTTAAGGGAGATGAGATCGTTTTCGCGAACCCTTTCTGGTTCTCAAGATCGCTCAATGGCGCAAGAGAAGAGCATACTAAAGATTGTTACTTGCAATTTCTGGTCCCAAAATGTGAGTTTAGATGTGATTAGAATTGATGTTCAACTTATATTTGTAAACCAAAGCAAGCCATCCACATGGAAAAAAGCAAAATAAGGGAAAATGATTTTTATCCACCTAAGTGCCTATGTTTGCTTGATTATCCCCTTTATAAGTTGATGGGTCTAAGTGGTGCAGTGTTTAGAGCATGCATATCATCATTCTTAACAAGGAAAAACTCCTTTTCCCCACACCCAAGAGCTTATAATGCAAATTTTTAGTTCAAATGCGCGGCCTCCTATGTGGACAGATGTGCATATGGCGCCTGCGCGCTTACAGAACTGAAAAACAAATCGCCTGCGTGCCCGACGCGCACCTGTGGGGTGGAATACCCGCGCGCCTGAGTCAAAATTCTGAGAAGAAAAATCCAGATGGATTTCTCTCAAATTTATGGTGAATCGACTGGTAAGCAGGTCGGTTGAGGCCGGTTTGTGAACCTGCAAGTTAATGAAATCAAAAGGAAAGAAAATAAAGCCCAAATGAGGGAGGAATTGATACCTTCTCCCCAGTATGGTCGCCAATCTATTTGCACCCAATTCATCACTAAGTGAGAAAATTATGAGTGCTTACATGCTCAGTTGGGCTCTGCTAGGCATGACAGCTGTGAAGTAAAAGGTTAGAAAGAAAAACAACAAAGCTATTAACAAAAATTAAACTAAAACTAATAAAAACTATGAGCATATAAAACAAATAAAAAATAGAGACAAATGGACCAATATCACCAATGCATAAGTTGATCTGTTGATGAAGTCCAAAGACACAAAGAAGAAAGGGGACTTGGGTCCCTCCTTTCTCCAATGGAAGGCTCTTGAGGCCCTCAAAGATTTCTCTCCTTACAATGAAAAGATGAAAAATGTGGGTGAAAGAACTCCAAGCTTATTCACTCAAGTGAGGGGTGAATAGCTCTATGAAATGCAGCTTGTGAGGTGTATTGCCAAAGAATGAGTCCTTAACAATCTTAGCAGCATAACAGTATGAATAATTCCTTGAGAAAATGGTGGTCATTCATGGCTTTTTATAGCCAAGCATTGGATCATTATGGAACCTCTTTAGAATGTGAAAAGGGGCTCTTTAGGGCACAATTAGGTCTTTGACCAGCCCACCATGAGGATTGAGCTCAGATTTGGTGTCAAATCGACTTGGGAGCTGATCCATTAGTGGTTGGGAGGCCGACCAATTTCAATAAATGCGTCGTTTAGCAGGCCCGCGGGTTTTTTACCCCACAGCCGCGCCTTGTGCACATATGCGCGCTTTGTACGTTTATGTTACACGCATACGCGCGTGCACCCAGATGATGTAAAAAGCCTTTCAAATTTTTGGTCATTTGTATAGTTTTTGACCCTTTTGCAATGTTGTGGCATTAATCTTGTGCCATGAATGACTCCAGTCCTGTTTTGACGATGCAGAGTTCTTGTCGCCACATGCAGACGAAATTTCAGTGATAACATACTCTTAGAGGATTTTTGGGTTTGACAGGTTACTACTGCAAGTTTGTTCGACACTATGGAAGAATAACAACACCTTTAATGGAACTAAATAATAAGGATGCATTTTCATGGACTCTAGAGGAAACTTGACCTTTTGAACAACTTGAAGAGGTGATGTGAAAATCTCCTTTCTTGACCACTCCAGACATCACGAAAACCTTTATTGTGGAATGTGATGCCTCGGGAAATGGAATTGGTGTTTTCCTAATGCCAGAAGGAAGGCCCCTGTCTTTTGAAAGTCGAACACTCAAGGGAAAAGACTTACAGAAACCCATTTATGAGAAGGAAATGATGGCAATACTACATGCATTGAAGAAATGGCATCCTTACCTAATAGGTAGGCACTTCAAGGTCAAAATAGATCATGATAGTCTTAAATATTTCTTAGAACAAAGACAATCTTCAAAAGAACAACAAAAATGGGTAACCAAGATATTGGGTTATGATTTTGAAATCATCTATAAAAAAGGGAAGAAAAATGTTGTGGCAGATGCACTCTCAAGAAATGATGAATATGTTGAGGCCTTTCTCTGTGTTATCTCGATCATCCAAACCAATTGGATAATAGAAGCAAGGGATGAATGGAAGAATCACGAAAAAGTGTGGACTCTCATTCAAAGGTTGCAGCGGGATTCCAGTACATCAGGTAAATTTACATGGAAAAATGATTCACTATGGTACAAAGATCGCTTATATTTATGTAAGAACTCCCAACTCAAACAAAAGGTATTGTTGTAATTGCACACCTCTCTAGTAGGAGGGCACTCGGGATTTTTGAAAACCTACCATAGGGTCAAGAAGGAATTTTTTTGGGATGGCCTTAAAACTGATGTTCAAAGGTTTGTGGTAGAATGTTTAGTTTGCCAACAAAATAAGGTGGAAAAAATTAAGACCCCAGGTCTTTTACAACCATTAGCCATCCCAAGTCAGCACTGGGATGAGGTTTCCATGGATTTCATCACAGGGTTACCGAAGTCTGAAGGAAATATTGGCATCATGGTGATTGTTGATAGACTGACCAAGTACGCACACTTTTGTGCACTCTCTCATCCCTTCAAAGCCAATACAGTTTCCGCTGCATTCATGGAGATAGTTCAAAAGCTACATGGAAGCCCAAATATTATTGTAAGTGATAGAGATCCCATATTCACTGGACATTTTTGGACATAATTATTTTCTTGTTTGGGTACTCAATTGGCTCATAGCTCATCCTATCATCCTCAATTTGATGGACAAACCAAGATAGTGAACAAATGTCTGGAAGGCTACCTTCGTTTCTTTGTCTCTGATAAACAAACATAATGGTTCAAATGGTTACCCTTGACAGAATAGTGGTATAAAACTTCCTTTCATACTGCAACAAAAATGACACCATTTATGGAACTCTATGGATACCACCCTCCTTCCATCACTTCTTCTATAAAATAAAAATCTAAGGTTCAAGCATTGGAATATCACATCGAGCATCAACAACAAGTTCTCCAAATATTAAAGGACAACCTGACCATGGCACAGAATCACATGAAACAACATGCAGATCGACATCATACTGAAAGAAGTTTTGAAGTAGGGGATTGGGTGTTTTTAAGACTACAACCATACAAATATATGTCCCTCAAGAAATACAAGAATGATAATAAATTATCACCAAAGTACTATGGCCCTTATAAGGTGTTGCAAAAGATTGGTACTATGGCATACAAATTGGAGTTGTCTACATCTTCACAAGTACATCCAGTTTTCCATGTTTCATGCTTAAATAAGGTTATAGGTGACAAGATCCCAATTCAAACTATATTTCCAGAACTTGAAGAGGAAGGAAAAATCATATTGGAGCCTGAAGTCATCACTGACAAAAGAATTTTCCAGTTGATGAATAGATCCATTTCAGTGTATCTCATTAAATGGAGGAAACTACAAGCTAAAGATTCCACTTGGGAAGATGAATCTTTTATACAGAAGCATCCAGACTTACTCAAGCATTGCGTACAACACTTGTCTCAAGGGGAGGGGCATGCTAAGCCCTAAATAGTGGATCAATACCCCTTAATTGGGGCGTATTACATTAGAATTGTTATTTTATTTATGTTGGCTTTAGTCCATTAGTTGTAATTATACCTCCTAGTCTCCTATATATACCAAGGAGACATTTTCATTTGGAGTCATCTTGTATTTGTACATTTATGTGGGTATAAGGAGGTTTCCCCCTCGAAGAGGCGTATTCTCTGAATTTCTCTCTTTTTCAAGGCATTGGGTACTTATTCTGAGGTTTTTCTATGCTATATTGATATTTGGTTCTTAACATTGCAAGCCTCATTCTTGTATAAGTGTACCATTTCTTCAACCATGGCCTTTTCTCATAGTTTTCCATCCTCTTAATCCACTTCCTATCTAACAGTTCTAGGATCATCATCAGTAATAGACAAAGAAAAAATTGAACGAAAATTAGGTTCAATTTCCTTCCAATGTTGAGTATACCTTTCCAATTTCCTTCTTTCCTAAACTAGTCACCTCAATACTAGATTATAAGGATATTCTTCTTCTGATTCTTATTCTTATGTAGAGTCTGATTCATTATCCTTCAACACAAACTCTATTTTATATAGTTCTTCTTTCCTTGGTAGGACTTCTTGTTTGACAATATCTTTGATTTATCTAAATACCATATCTCAGCTATACACTACCTTCTTATTTTATGGGTTCAAAATCTTATAACCTTTCAAACCATATTTATACCCTATAAAGATACATTTTTCATCATTTTTACTTAGTTTACTCATGTTTTCCCTTGGAACGTGAACACAGGCATCACAGCCAAAAACCCTAAGATGTATGAGAGAGGGTTTCTTACCATTCCATACCCTATGTGGATCCTTTTCATCCAATGATGATGAGGGTAATCTATTGACTATGTAACATATAGTATCAAATGCCTCTACCCAGAATTCACATCCTAACCTGACACTATTAATCATGCCCATTTCTTTTTCCATCAACATCTTATTCATCCTTTCTAAAACTCCATCCTGTCGAGGCATATATGGAGTAGTCTTGTACCTTTATATACCACTCTTCTTACATAATTATTCAAATTCATTTCCACATAATTATCCACCATTATCTGTCCTCAACATATTAATTCTCTTCTTTGTATGATTCAAAAAAAGATCCTTAAACTCTTTGAATTTGTCAAAGACTCAAAATTTCTTCTCGAGGAAATAAATCCATGTATTCCTCGACAATTCATCTATAAATGATACTTAGTACAGATATTTTCTCAGTGATGGAACCAACATAGGTCCAAACACATCATTGTGCACCAACTGTAACATTCCTTTTGCCCTCGTTGCATCAGAGGGGAATCTTGCCTAATTCTAATTCACATATACATAATGTTCACATAAATAAAAATCCAAAGATAATTTAGACATACATTCAAGCATACCTTTACCATGTAGTACTTGAAGACCCTTCTCTCTGATATGTCCCAAAATTTGAAGCCACAACACAATATTTTCTCCTGAGACTGTAAGAGTTTCTTCTTCTTCATCTCCAATATCGGGAACAATGGAACTATTTCACCTGTCACTAATAGTGATTCCTAGTATCTTATACAAGGTTACAATATGAACTCCCTTCAACAACACCATTACCCCTCAAACCATCCTACAGGTTTCTTTATCAAACACTATTTTTACACTTGCATCATCAATTTTTCTTACATAAATAAAATGTTTTACCAACCTTGAGATGTGCAGAACGCCATAAAGTTTTCTAATCCTTACATCCATGATATTCAACTTGAATTTTCCATTTCCTATGATTTTGATTGTCGGTTCATCACCTAGGAAAACATCATATCCATCATACCTTTCATATTCGCAAAACCATTCCCTATGAGGAGTCATATAAAAGGATGCACATGATTCAACCATCCATGCCTCATGATCTGCACTTGTACAAGTACACATCTCCTCCTTATGCAATTTTTGTTTTGTTTTGTATAACGGGCATCATTAGATCCCTTCCTTCTCTCAACACTTTTGGGTCTACATTATTTCTTGTAGTTCCCTTCTATTCCACATCTCTAGCATACCTTTCCAAATTTTCCAGGATATTTAGATCTTCCCTTATATTTAGATCTCCCACTTGAAGACTTAGATCCATTTCTTTCCTAGGAGCGTCCTCTTGCAAATAAGGCATATGTGCTCTTTCTTTCCATGTTTTTCTATATCATCTCTTTCGATAACAAGGATGATACCACATAATCAAAACCTAAAGTATTTGTATTAATACCGATGGCCACAACCATACCATTGCACAGGTATGGTAAAGATCACAATAAACTGATACACTTATCTTCATCACAAATATTAATATCAATGGATAATAGATAACTTACCATTGTATTGAAGGCATTAAATTTCTTTGTCACTTAGTATCCATCTTTCATCATTAGGTTGTAAAACTTCTTCTAGAGGAGAAATATTTTTACCATGGACTTAGACTAATACAAATTCCCTTATGTATTCCATAAATCCTTGGTTGTAGCTTCCCTTGACACATTTAGTAATATTGAATATGAAAGACACAATCAGATTGTGCTCTTCACCTTCTGATCCAACTTTTCTCAATCTTCTGACAACATTCCTATATGTGAAATACATAGATCCATAGTGATACCCTGATATTTGTCCAAAAATAAATCTTTCATCTTGAGATTCCACATCTAAAAAAAAATCCAATTAAATTTCTTGATCTCCATTTTTGAACTACTCACCATTTCTTTTCACCTAGACAATCGATACCACAAATCTCCCACTATAATAAGCTTTATCACAAACCCAAGCCAAACCCTTAGCCAGAAAGGCATACCCTTGAAGCCAATAAAATATCTGATACCAAATGTATATTTTAATCTTGTACCATAAATTACTGCAAATAGATTCTTAATAAAAATGGAAAAGATACAATGGCATACACACACATTACACAAAAATTTTACCCTGGAAACCCAAACCGAGAAAACTAGAAACCTATTTAGAGTCACGCCAATAATATTTTATTCATCATATATCTTCATTTTTTACAATACAACATATATAGGATCTTGAGTCATATAAAACCCATAATCCTTTGACCCAGATTAGTGAACAAACCTAATTCCATAACCAGAATTAGAAAACCATCGACGAAAACTATGTGTTGAAAAACTACTAAAAACAGATGCAAAAACCGCCAAAAATAAATCTTGGGGGTTCTACCCCTGAACCCCCATTTAAGGGGGTCCCTCCCCCCTATGAATCCCCATGCACATGGTGCAACATAGACACTAGATTTAGTTTTGAAAATAATATAACACAAACCCAACACACACCAATCCGCACATAAAAATAGCGCCATGGTGTTGAGCTAGAAAGATGCATTGTTTTTTTTTTTTAAGTAAAAAAGTTGGAACCTATTGTATTATCATAGACAAAATACATATCTGTAGGTGATGCCAGCTGTCCCGCCTGAGCAGGAAACTAGGACAGCTGGGCATCCTTGTCCATGTGTCACCAGAGTTACAGCATAAACAAAATTTATCAAAATTAGCTCTGCTACGTTCCGCCCGAAGGAAACCGGGACGAGCAGGCATAGTCATGAAACTGGGTCTTTCATCTAGAACTATAAAATATTGATAGCTGTCTGGCCTAAGGTGTAAACTAAAAAAAAAAAACCACAAGCAAAGTCTGGGGCTGCACATCAAATAACCTCTGAACCCGGGTGAGTGTCGTCGACCGTAGAGTGCCTCCATCTAGCCGGAAAGGAGTAAGCTCTCGCACATGTCGGGAATTGTTTCTTTGGCGTGGCTCTCGAATGCGCTGCAAAGAACATGTCGAGACGCTGCTACAATCTCACGATGTGGAAGACCCATTCCTCTAACAAATTTCTCATCTCAAAGACGAGATTGAGATAATCCCAGTCCATTGAAGGTGGTTGTTCCGAGCGGTTGCTATCCACAAACTCCTCGCTGGTGGCCGCTTGTGCTCTCTGTGTGTTGTGTCCCTCTGCTTCCCTAGTGGGTTCAGGAGGAGCTTCTTCTTCCACATAGCAGGGTGAGTAAGATCGCTCGACATTGATGTCACGATGGCTACGCGTGCCTCCTGCCGGCTGTGGAGAGCCAACCGAGCCAAAATGCGAGCGCGGGTTCCAATTTTCCGGCACCATGAACAGGGTGTGCTCAGGCAGACTCTCCAGACCTCCTTTCGGGATCTCCTCCTCGACAACCGCCATTGGAGGCATCTGTGGCCTTTCCATGCATCTCTTGGAAGCCATTGCCGTTGCCTTTTCGAAATTCTCCTTCCTTTTGTGCCGCGATTCCGCTGCAAACCATGTCGCTCCCCGTCACGATTTCCCTCTGATTCGTGGCATGGTGAGGTCCCAATGGATGATCTAGGGGCATCCAATTGGAGTCAGAATGATTTTGGGGGTAGGCGGGGTGGCCGAGAGCAGCGACCATTCCAGTGGAGCAAGAGAAAAATTGCCGTGATGTTGGTGCGCCTGTGTAACGAGGGTCTTCAGGGGCAGTCTGCTGCCTGGACTTGCACCTCACAGAATGAGCACGAACACTATAACCATTGCTATAACCTCATCCATCACCTCTGCCATTAAAAATTGTTGGTTAATGCGGGTACCCTTCCCTCGCACGAGGGGTTTCGGCTTCTGAATGTGCCTGCGTATATGCATTGCGAGTTAATGAGAGAGGTGATGTGAGCCAGTGGATGCATTAACATCGCATCCTGGCTTGCTCCCACGTGGCCGCATTTCCCTCCGTGTCACCCCATCCAGGGAATGAAGATCCCTTTTGGCTAGAGCTTGACACAAAGTGAGGATCTCTGAGGCTGGTGAGCCATGACCATCCCAGCAAAAGTGTTCCTCGCCCGTTTCAACTGCCTCATTTGCTAAACGATCTGCCAGTTTGTTTGCTTCTTGTTTCACATGGGAAGTGATGATACTGAGATGCACTTGAAGGTGATGACTGAAGTCTGCTAGCAGGCTATAGATTCTCCAGCTTGGTGAGATCTTGTCTGGGTCGCACCCATGGAGAATTTTTGTGACTAGCCTTATGATAATTTGTGAATATCCTTCCAGGATTATCCTATGGTGACCTTTGTCGATGGTTGTTTGGAGACCTCGCAGGAGTCCTGTTAGCTCGGCTACATTGTTGGTCATTTCTCCAAGGAAGCCTGCTTCCAAGCCCAGGATTTCCCCATCTATGTTCCTGAGCACGACCCCATAACCTGCCGGTCCTGGGTTGCCTTTGGAGGCACCATCAAAGTTGATTTTGATGAAGTGTGCTGGAGGGGGAGTCCAGTTGGTAGGACTAGTAGGTTGGCCCATGTTGCCTTTTTTCTTTGGTTGATTGCTTGTTATGGGCTACCAATTTTGAAGAATGCTATGCTCCTCTGGGCTACACTGCTGATCTTCTTCTGTTCAGGACTTACTTCTGATTGTTTCTTTGATTAGGGACTTGACTTTCTCCCAAGTGGTTTTAGGTGGGGAGGATTGAGAGTGGAATATTATTTTACTGCGTTCCTTCCAAATTTTCCAGAGGGTGAATCCCGACAGCAATGTCCATATGTGATTTAAAATGGGGTTGTTGAAGGCAATGCTATCCCAGTTCTCAATTGTGCCGTTGATGTTGCTCCGACTCCGGCTGGATTTGCGCATTAGTTGCGCTCCATAGTCCTAGATCTTTTGGCTGTAGTGACATCCGTTGAAGAGGTTTTCTTTGGTTTCCTCTTGTTGTAGGCAAAGAACACAACAGGAGGGTCCGATAAGGCCTCTCTTTTGGAGGTTGTCCCATGTCAAGGTTCTGTTGTGCACCACTAGCCATAAAAATGTGGAGATCTTAGGCCAGAGAGCAGGATTCCAAACTTTGCTCCAGATGTATTCTTTTTCTGGTTCCAGCTGGTGTCCTTGCAGTGAATAAGCTTCCTTGATAGTGAATGTGCCAACCGGGGTGTACCCCCACCTCAGTATGTCTGATCCCTCTCTATGCAATATTTTCCTGTTGGTGGCTTGAGCTTACCAGCTCTGCAGGTTGATAGTTTAGGGGATCCCGAGCTCCTGATGTGAGAGTTTTCATTGGTGTCATCGCTGCTGCGGGGTTTGTACAACCCATAGATCCTTGACCTTTAAACGGATGTTCCTATGGAGCGCCCTTTTGAGGTCAGATAATTCTTCCATTGAGTCTAGTGGTTTCAGCTGCTGCCAAGAGTCTTGCCAAAAAAGCACATTTCCTCCGTCTCTTAGCTCCCAGAAGGCATGATTCTGAACCAGTGTGCGATTTTTCCAAGCTGTATTCCAGATGTTGGAGCCTTGTATGCAGTTGTTGTGTCGGATTAGCTGATCTTCCGAAGTGTGGGGGGCATATTTGCGCTGCCACAGTTGTGCCCAAGCTGCTGAAGGATTTTTCAGCCATCTCCACCAGATTTTAGCTCCCATCACTTTATTCAGTTTTCCAGGGTCGCAGAGCCCCAGTCCACCTTGACTCTTTGGCGTGCAGAGCCTATCCCAGTTGACTAGAGCCCATTTCTTGTTTGGTTGAAGGCCTTGCCAGAGAAAATTTCTCTGCAAGGTTCTGATGGATTTGATGACTTTCTTGGGAGCCGCTAGAGTGGTGAAGAGGTAGGTAGGTAAAGCTTGTAGGACTGACTTAAGGAGGACCAATCTGGAGGCAATATTGAGGGGTCTAAAGGTCCAGTTGCGCAGCCTATTGGAGATGGAAAGGAGGAGGCTGTCCCAGGAGATGGAAGAGGCCGCCGCTCCTGTGAGTGGCACTCTGAGATAGTTGGATGGAAGGGAGCTCCTGGGTATCCCCAGAAGTCTGGATACATGCCTCTGGATAGGGGTCGGAGTATTGAAGAAGTAAATCTTGGATTTGTCAAGATTGAGTGTCATGCCGGAGGCTTCAGTGAAGTCGGAGAGGATGGAGTTTAGCTTGGTAGCCTCCTAAACAGAGGGGGAGTTCAGAAGGAGGGTGTCATCTATGAATTGACTATGTGAATGTGCAGGCTGAACGTTATGCAGAGGAAGGCCTTTGAGGGATCCCTCACTGACTGTTGCTTTGATGTAGCGGCCCAAGCCTTCCGCTAGAACTACAAAAAGAAAAGGGGATAGGGGGTCCCCCTGACGGATTCCTATGGAAGGCGAGAAGGGTTTGGAAGGTACACCATTGACTAGAATGGAAAATAAGGTTGAAGAGATGAGATTTAAGACCCAAATTACCCAGCCCTGATCAAAGCCAAAGGAGTCAAGGACTATTATAATGTATTGCCAACTTGCTCGGTCGAAAGCTTTTGAGAGGTCGAGTTTAATGAGCATACCTGGAGTTCTGGAAGTTTTGAGGGAGTGTATGATCTCATGGACCAAGATGACACTATCCATGATTTGTCGTCCTTCAACATACCCTGACTGTTCCTTGGAGATGACGAAGGGCAGGATGGATTGAGCCTGGTGGCGATGACCTTCGTTATAATTTTATAGATAACGTTACAAAGGGCTATAGGCCTGAAGTGTTTGGGATTGGTGACTCTTTATTCTTTCGGAATAAGAGTGAGGAAGGTGGCGTTGAGAGCTGGCAATACCAGACCTGAAGCTCTTGACTCCTCCACTACTTCCCACACTTCTTGTCTGATCAGATCCTAACAATGATGGAAGAAATCCATGGTGAACCCATCTGGGCCTGGGGCTTTTCCTGTGGGCATAGCCTTGACTGCTTGGTCAACCTCTTCCTGGGTAATGGGTCTAGTTAGGGCTGCATTCTGCTCTGGGGTTACTAGTGCTGGTATGTGTTCAGTTACTCTTCTGATTGCTTCCGTTCTGTCTGTCACTGGTTCCTTTAGGAGGTCTTGGTAGTATCTGAGCACCTCCTCCTCAATTTTGTAATGTTCCCGGATGTGATTGCCTTGGTTGTCCTCTAGGTGGGTAATCCTATTGATGTGTCTCCTGTGCATCATGGCCTTGTGAAAAAACTTTGTGTTTTTTTCCCCTTCTTTAAGCCACTGCACTCTGGATTTTTGCTTCCATAAGATTTCCTCCTGCTTCTTTCTCTCTTCTAATTGTGCCTGAAGTTGTTCCTCTTCCTGCATGAGTTCTGCAGTTCTAGAACTAGAGATGAAGATTTCTTGAATCTCTTCCAACCTGCATTCTATGGTCTTTATGCTTTGTAGTATATTGTTGAAGCTATTTTTATTCCATTGCTTGAGCCTCTGCTTGAAGTTTTTTAATCGTTGCTGAAGCTTGTACATGCATGAGCCATGTTCTATTTCCGCTTGTTCCCACCAAGATTTAGCTAGTCGTTTGAAGTCCGGGTGTGATAGCCAAAATTTCTCGAAATAGAAAGGCTTGTATCTGGGAGGCTCCCCCATATCTAGCTACAGAGCTAGGGGCCAGTGGTCTGAGCCTGCTTTTGGTAGGATCAGGCTTTCCAAATGTGAGCCAGATTCCATGAGTTCTTCCGTTACCAGAAAGCGGTCTAGTCGACAGGTGATGTGTTGATTACCTGATCTACGATTAGACCAAGTGAAGATGCCATTGTTGTTCTCTATGTATACTAAATTTAGATGATCAATGAGAGCTTTGAACTTACCACTGTCTTTCTCGAGTCTTTTGATGCTGCCAGATTTTTCCTCCAGTGTCAGGATCATGTTGAAGTCACCTCCTATGATCCAATTTGGGGTAGTTGTCAGAGTCTTGATCAGCTCAAGCCACTCCATGAATTTGTCTTTGTCCTGGCTCCCTTGAGGTCCATAGACATTTGTGATGGTGCCTTCCTGGTTCGTGCCCATGACCGTGAAATGAGCATTTATTGTGCCAGTTGTTGTAAAGGGTTTGTTGATATTCACATTGGATGGATTCCATAGGATGGCCAGGCCACCAGAGGCCCCTATGGAGTCTGTTGTTATGGAGGTACATTCTCGCCATATACGCTGAAAGATTGTTTCTGCCTATGCTCCTCTGCATTTAGTTTCTTGGAGCAGCAGTATGTCTGGCTTCTCTGTTGTGATGCAGTCTCGGAGGATCCTTTGTTTGGATCTACCATTCAGTCCTCTTATGTTCCAGGTAATGATATTCATCATTAATAATGGGGTGATGAGTGGAGGTATCCCTCCGAGAGCTTGTGTATCTTTCCAGAGTTTATCATGAGGTTTCCTGCTTCCTTGATCAGTTGGTGCGCGAGTTTCCTTCCTCTTCTCTTGTTTTCATGCAGGACTTTCTTGGAGCCAGAGTTCTAGTCCATTGCTATACCTAGACGAGCTGTGGACCCCGCTGAGGAGTTGAGAAAGACCTTGTGTACCTTGCGTAGTTGTTCTCCCGTGAGGGTCTGCAGGTTCTTCTGATTCAGAGCCTCCTCTAGCTTTTCCAGATCTATCCCTGCCAGCACTCGATCATCCAACATCATCGGGGTATCTCCATCGCCCTCTCCTCTTTCCTCCAAGTGGATTTCATCATTTTGAGGGGAAGGGTTGGGTTGTGTACCTTCCGCTTGCGGTTTTTGGGGATTTTCGCTTTCCTCTTCTAGAAGTTGCTCTAGAATCTCGTAAGAGTTCTTGGTGGTGATATTTTGCTTGGGATCTGTGGTCTGCTTCTTTGGTGGATTTCTCCTTTTCGATGTGACTGTGGTGAAGCCATCTTTCTGCATGGTGTCATTTGCTTTTATGACTTGCTTGAGGAGAGGGAAGTCTCGGTAGAGGTGTCCATGATCATGGCATCTTCGACATCTGAATGGTATATGTTCATAGTCCAGAGTTTGTTGCCAATCCTCGTCCTGGTACTCAAGGGTTACCGCACCAGGGAGTGCTTTGGATATGTTCATATACACACATATCCTGGCGTATGAGGTGTATTTTCACTGCTTTGTGGCCTCTGACGCCCTTACATATTGCCCTAAGGTGTTTCCTATGCCCATTAGGATCTCTTCCAACCAGAACTCTTGTGGCAGAGAGTACAGATGTATCCAGACTGGGGCCATGGTGAAATCTTCTTTGTCCGGGCTGAATCTTTCGGTCCAGAAGCGAAGAAACAGCCCAGCCGAGTTGAAGAAATACGGTGCATTTTCAAAGATTCTATCTTTGTCCTCCAAGTTGTATAAAATGATTGTGAAGAAGCCCTTAGAGCTGAGTTGAAGCTCGTAATCCCCCTTGGGGTTCCACCAGTGCTTTATCCATTTGTTGAGGTCTCTTTCTGCCGGTAATAGCCCTAAAAATTTGCCAATTAGTACGTGCTCCCTCATGAATTGTGTATTCTCTCCCACCTGGGCTGAGCTGATGAGATATCTCGGCAGCTTCTCCATTTACGGGATGCATTTGCTCAGTTCCCAACTTCGTGGTTTTTTCGGTTGAGAGGTTCCTGCGTCTGTTTCCATGTCTACTTTGAGGCCTTGCTCCCTGGCTAGGATCTGTTCTCGGATCTGCGGTGGCGGCTTGAAGGTGGGCCGTATTACTCTGGTTCCAGGCCTTTCGTTAGCCGCAACATTGCGGTATGAGGGGGGTTTCCCCCCTCCGTGCCCATACTCCTGTGGTAGTGGGAGCCGAAGGTTGAGGAAAGGCATTGGTCTATTTTCTCACTGGTAATCTTTTCTTGGTGGTCGACCTCCTGTCTTGCGCGGGTCTAGGGTTTCTGCAGAGCATAGTAATATCGAACTTCCTCCTCTTTTAGGGTAGTTATATCTAGAAATATGCATTGTTAGTTGTTATAAGCAAAATAAAATACATGGTAGTGATCCACTCTAAACAAATCATGTTGGTGCATGTACATGTGATTCCCAAGTGCATACAATTGTCTGGTGCACCGAGGTAGGGTAAAAAAAAAAACATATCATACCATTTTTCATTATTTGACCTATTATGTTCTTCCAAGCTCTTAGACAAACACCAATGCTCACTCTCCTTCCACGACCACCATGTTTGTAGTGCTCTACATTCAGTTCAATAGTTGCATGGGTACATTCCACGCATTTCTAAATTTTGGAAAATAACACAAATTTTCATTTCTTCTCTACGATGAAACCATGCCTCCTCGGGAGGGAAGAGACCAGGTGAATTGTTTATTACCTTGTTAATTGCATTTTCATTCGATTAAAATTTGAAATTGGCCTTAAATTTGGTGTTTTTAATATTATTTTTATTCCACATGTTGCATTTAAATGCTTTGGCTCACCTCGAAATTTGATGTGTATTGTGAATGTACAGGAAGCGCCATCGATGCATATATGATAAGTAAGCGCACTAGTTTCATTCACGGAATGACATTGCTATAATGTTGAAAAATAAACATATTAATGTGTGTTTATCAACACCCCATTACCAATACATTATAAAAATCAATGCATTGTTAAACAAAATTCCCATGCTCCAAGAAAAATGGAGCATCAATGCATTTTATTAACCAATTGCACCAGCTAGTTTCTGACATAGAAATTTTACCTTGACAATGCATCAAAATCCACCAAGTGCACTGGTGCTATATATAGCAAGGAACTAGGAAAAATATATTATAAATTAGCATACTGGTACGTCTTATGGGATACCCCATCACTAGTGTGTTCTAAAAAAAAAAAAATGCTAAAAAAATGTGTGTGCTTCAAGAAAAATGGAACTTTGGTGTGTTCCATTTAACTAATCGCACTACTAATTTTTCATGATAAAAAATATAACCTAGCATTGCAAGAAGGTCCACACAATGCATCAGTGAATTTTACAGCATGGCACCAGGCCAAATATTTAAAAAATTATCATAGTAATGCATTATAAAAGACAATGCACCACTAAAAAACGTCAATGCTACAAGGAACATGTAGCACCAGTGATTTCCATATAACAAAATACATCGCCTATTTTACCACCTAAAAAAATTACCAAATTGGTTTGTTCAGTAGAACCCACCACAATGCGTCACACAAAACATAGGTAAAATAACATAGTAGTGCATCTTGTAAAAAGCCTCATTACCATTGCGCTAGAGAACTCAACGCACCGCTAAAATGCATATCGACACTTGAATAACTGCTAAGAACCAAATATCAATATAGCATAGAAAAACCTCAGAATAAGTACTCAATGCCTTGAAAAAGAGATAAATTCAAATAATAAGCCTCTTTGAGGGGGAAACCTACTTATGCCCACATAAATGTACAATTACAAGATGAGTCCAAATGAAAATGTCTCCTTGGTATATAGGAGACTAGGAGGTATAATTACAACTAATGGACTAAAGACGACATAAATAAAATAACATTACTAATGCTGCCCCAATTAAGGGGTAATGAGCCATTATTTAGGAATTAACATGCCCCTCCCCTTGAGACAAGTGTTGTTTACAACGCTTGAGTAACTCTGGATGCTTTTGTATAAAAGACTCATCTTCCCAAGTGGAATATTCAGCCGATAGTTTCCTCCATTTAATGAGATACTCTGAAATGGATCTATTCCTAAGCTTTCGATGTTAAGAACCAAATATCAATATAGCATAGAAAAACCTCAGAATAAGTACTCAACGCCTTGAAAAAGAGATAATTTCAAATAATAAGACACTTCGAGGGGGAAACCTCCTTTTACCCTGCATAAATGTTCAAGTACAAGATGATTCCAAATGAAAATGTCTCCTTGGTATATATAGGAGACTAGGAGTTATAATTACAACTAATGGAATAAAGCCGACATAAATAAAATAACATTACTAATGTAATATGCCCCAATTAAGGG
>ML783662.1:266692-285680 GCA_009831015.1 Picea engelmannii
CTATGAGCCAATTGAGTACCCAAACAAGAAAATAATTCTGTCCAAAAATTTCTAGTGAAGATGGGATCTCTGTCAATTACAATAATCTTTGGGATACCATGTAGCTTTTGAAATGTCTCCATGAATGTGGTGGAAACTCTACTGGCTTTGAAGGGATGTGAGAGTGCACAAAAGTGTGCGTACTTGGTCAGTCTATCAACAATCACCATGATGACACTCTTTCCTTTAGACTTCGGTAACCCTATGATGAAATCCATGGAAACCTCCTCCCAACACTGAATTGGGATGGCTAATGGTTGTAAAAGACCTGGGGCCTTAATTGTTTCCACCTTATTTTGTTGGCAAACCAAACATTCTGCCACAAACCTTTGAACATCAGTTGTAAGGCCATCCCAAAAAAATTCCTTCTTAACCCTATGGTAGGTTTTCAAAAATCTCGAGTGCCCTCCTACTAGAGAGGTGTGCAATTCCAATAGTACCTTTTGTTTGAGTTGGGAGTTCTTACATAAATATAAGCGATCTTTGTACCATATTGAATCATTTTTCCATGTAAATGTATCTGATGCACTGGAATCCTGCTGCAACCATTGAATGAGAGTCCACACTTTTTCGTCAATATTCCATTCATCCCCTGCTTCTATTATCCAATCATATTGGATGATCGAGATAGCACAAAGAAAGGCCTCAACATCTTCATCCTTTCTTGAGAGTGCATCTTCCACAACCTTTTGCATCCCTTTTTTATAGAAGATTTCAAAATCATAACCCAATATATTGGTTACCCATTTTTGTTGTTCTTCTGAAGATAGTATTTGTTCCAAGAAGTATTTAAGACTAGCATGATCTGTTTTGACCTTGAAGTGCCTAGCTGTTAGGTAAGGACAAAATTTCTTCAATGCATGTAGTATTGTTATCATTTCCTTCTCATAAATGGGTTTTTGTAAGTCCTTTCCCTTGAGTGGTCAAATTTCAAAATCTAGGGGCCTTCCTTCTTTCATTAGGACAGAACCAATTCCATTTCCCGAGGAATCACATTCCACAATAAAGGTTTTTGTGAAGTCTGGAGTGGTCAAGACAAGAGCTTTGCACATCACCTCTTTAAGTTGTTCAAAATCTTTAGTTGTCTCTAGAGTCCATGTAAATGCATCCTTCTTAGTTAGTGTCATTAAAGGTGTTTCTATTCTTCCATAGTGTCGAACAAACTTGCAGTAGTAACCTATCAAACCAAAAAATCCTCTAATATTCTTCAATGTTTTGGGAATCAGCCAGTCCATCATGCCCTTAATCTTGTTAGGGTCTACCTTGACACCTTCATGAGATACAATATCACCCAAATACTCTACCTCCTTCACTCCAAAGAAACATTTGGATGGTTTGGCATATAGTTGTTTCTCCTTTACTAGTTGTAGCACCTTGTCAATATATCGCACACGATCCTCCCAAGACTTGCTATATATTAGTATATCATAAAAAAAATACTAACATGAATTTTTGAAGGAAGGGCTTGAAAATGGAATTCATCAACCCTTAGAATGTGGAAGGTGCATTTGTAAGGACAAAAGGAATGACCAAAAATTCATAATGGCCTTCATAAGTTCGAAATGTTGTTTTTGGGATATCTTCTTCCTTCATTCTAATCTGGTGATACCCTGAACAAAGATCCAACTTTGTGAAATAGATTTATCCATGTAGTTCATATAATAATTCATCAATGATGGGAATTGGAAACTTATCTTTAATAGTGATCTTGTTGATCTCTCTATAATCTGGACACATACGCCATGAGCCATTTTTCTTGAATACCATTACCACTGGTGTAGAGTAAGAAATTTGGCTAAGTCTAATAATGTCAGCCTCTAACATTTCTTCAACCATGTGCTCAATTTCACTCTTCTGGGACTAAGGGTATCTGTATGGCCTAATGTTAGGAGGAACACTCCCAGGAATTAGGGGAATAGCATGATCATGATTCTGAGTGGGTGGAAGACCTTTGGGAATATCTTCAAAAACTTTGGAATGCTTATCAATGATCCCTTGGAGATCTAGAGGAATAGATAGCTTAGATGTTTCAACATCTAGTGAGCATAGTTGTGTAATAACACCTTGATGCCCCTTTTTCAATAATTTTTTCATCCCATTAGAGATTATCACCTTACCAGGTTTCCCTGTAATACCTCTTAACTCAATTTATTTTCCTTCCAATGAAAATTTCATGAAAAGTTCTTGAAAATTAAAATCCACTGTTCCTAATGATTGTAACCATTGGATTCCTAGTACAACATGAGCACCACCCATGGGTATAGAAATCATTGGACTATTCATTACATATTCCTCGATAGTAAGATTGATCTTATTAAATTTTCCTGAGAAATTGATAGTTCCTCCATTTGCAATCATTACTTGAAACTTTGGCGCTGGGTATACAAAGCAATTGAGAGATTTGGCTAATTTATAGTGAATGAAATTATGAGTACTGCCAGAATCAATTAGGACTATTACCTTTTTCTTTTTGATATATCCTTTGATCTTGAGGGTTAGAGGAGTGTTAATTCCCGCCAATGCATTACACGATATCGTGGTAGTCAACTCTTCAGACTTCACGATATCGTGGTAGTTCTTGTTCTTGTTCTTCTTCCTCTTCACATTCTATGTAGAATACTTTCTTCTCACCACACTTATGTCCCTTTATGTACTTGTTGTCACAATTAAAGCATAAACCTTTTTCTTTTCTTTCCTCCAATTGTTGAGGTGCCAACCTTGTAGGTTGAGGTGTTTTAGAAGAAGGAGCATTATTCTCTCTATAGATGTTAGGATTGATCCTTCTAGTAGCCATAGCCATATTTTTACTTTCAACATTTCTTGCCACCCTAAATGCATTCTCCAATGATTTGGGTTCCCAAAGGCAAACCTCATGTTGAATGTTATATCTTAAAGTTCCTATGAATACATCAATCAAGTGCTCATCTGGAATATATGTTACCTTTATATTCAATCTTTGGAAGTTTTCAATGTGCTCTGTAACTGAAACCTTTTGCTTGAGATTTATCAATTGGCTAAAGAAGATATTTCTCCTTGTATCATCATAGTGTGCTATCATTTCTTCCGTAAAAATTGTCCAAGTGATGAGTGATTTGTGAGAACAAAGCCATTGATACCATACAAATTGATTGGGTTCTAAATATAAAGAAGCAATTCATACCTTTTATGTAGGTGGCACATTATGTAGATCAAATAATTGCTCCATTTGAAGTATCCATGTGATTGGTTCCTTTCCATAAAAATTCCTCATATAGATCTTAGGAACGTGGTTGGTCTTCAACCCAAAGTTGGAGTTTCTCCATTCTTGATTCACCTTCCTTGTGTCTTCATCATGAATTTCATGGGATACATTTTCAATTTCAGGTGTCCTCTCTATTAGGAAATGTTTCAATCCTTCCATGATCTCCCCTTTTAAACCCTCCATCATCTCTTGTAGTTCATCTTTTGTTACTATCTTCTTTTGTAACTCATTTATTTCCATATGCATTTCTTCACCTTCATCAAGATTCCATGTAGGATTGTCCGAAGGCTTATTTGATGTAGAAGTTCCCTTTTTGGGTGGCATGTTGGTCAAGTATCACTTTTGAACCTTGATTTTGAGGTGGTTCTGCTAGACAATATTTCTTCTTTTGTATCTCCAAAGTTTCATCCATTCTGGGTATGAAAATTTATTTTTTTGTAGTTCTATGATATTTCTTCTCTGCAATGCCACCAGTTTGATCACAATTGGATGTTCCAAGTGGAATTTACGGTAACTTCCCCACAACTTGCTGATTTTTGGCCTTTCCAGGAGATCTCACTTGTATAGCGTGCCCCACACAAAATAATTGATATAAAATTATGAAACTCATACCAGAAATACTACAAATTGTCCACTATCCAATGCAACTAGTCTCACTAAACTTGGATACTCTAGAAAAAAGTTATGAGTGTTTTACCTGGAACACCTACTTGAGACTAGTTAATAGGACTAGTCATATACCCTATCTTCCATAGGTTGTATCTACAAATTTAAGATGACCCAAAAGCTTAACCTTTTTACCACAGATACCTTACTAATTTTTGTGAATATCCTCTGGAGTTCATAGTCTGAAACTTTACAGAAAAAAATTTATAGCGAAAATTTCTCAATGACTCAGTTCAAGATGATTCCAAAACCCTAGCTTGCATAGGTTGTATCTCCAAAAGTATAAGGCCTAAGGATCTAAAATTTTAACCCAGCGTACCTTGATCCATCTACTAAATATCCTCCAAGCCGTTCCTTCTAAAACATTGTAGAAAATTTCAACGTGTCTCAGTTGTAGCAGTGAAACCCCAAGACCTTGAGCTCTGATACCATATGTTAAGAACCAAATATCAATATAGCATAGAAAAAACTCAGAATAAGTACTCAACGCCTTTAAAAAGAGAGAAATTCAGATAATAAGCCTCTTAGAGTGGGAAACCTCTTTATGCCCACATAAATGTACAATTACAAGATGATTCCAAATGAAAATGTCTCCTTGGTATATATAGGAGACTAGGAGGTATAATTACAACTAATGGACTAAAGACGACATAAATAAAATAACATTACTAATGTAATATGCCCCAATTAGGGGGTAATGAGACATTATTTAGGGCTTAACAATAACCATGGAGAATTAGTTCATTATACCTACCACACAACTTAGTGGTGCTTTGTTTATTATATAGTGCATTGAGAACTGTGTGTATTATCTATTGTAGTAGCAGTGATTACTTTTCCACATTTTTTTTGCAAGAATAAATAAATTTAATTTTTTTATAAATACAAATAGTTATAGATGTGTGTTTGTTTTATAATTTCGATTTTTTTTTCTATATATATGTTCCTAAAAATAATTTCGTGTGAATAAAAGACAATGGCAATGACGAGCGAAGGAGGAGAAAAAACAACAACCCAAAGAAAAACAATTTAATTTACAAACTATGTATGAAAACCTCCACACTTAAATTTTGTGGAGGAAAAAATGGAGCTCACTCTTCAATTTCTCTCATAATTTAGTTCACATACTAGATTCTCTATCACTCCCTCAACACTCTAGCTCACAACTCCTCCTCTATGGGATGCTCAACTTTCTCCAAGATATTTTCCTCATCATTCATGTAGTCACAATATGAACTGGCATCAATTCACTTGTAAATAGCATACCTAGACCTCCTCTTCTTCACCTCAAGAGGGATTATCAAATATATATTTGATATTGGGGAGGAATTTTGTAGCCCCAAAGTATCTATAAAGAGGTCCCTTTCTAGTGGCACCATGCACATCAACTTTGGTCCCTTCCAAGTTCGTCATCTTGGCCCCTACTTTGGTATAATTAGGACTTCCAAGCTCTATAATCAGATCCTCCCAATGCCCCTTTTGCTTGATCATCAAGAAAGGAACCCTGGTGGATGTATTAATTATAATATTTTATCAACCTCAAGAATTGTACCTATGGACCATATTGTATATAAAAAAAACTAATTATCCATAAGCTTCCCTAACATGTCTTCTAGTTGAATATTAAGTATTATCTTGACCTAGGCCTACTCCTCTATGATATCATCACTCGTGTATTTACTAAGAAGTTGTTGATGGGTCCAAATGGTATGTCAAGAAGGCAAGGGAGAACGTCCGATGGCATATCCTAATCAAACCTACTCTCTTTTGGGGTAGAATTTCCGACCAATATGTATGCATGGTTTCCACTAACAATTAAAAATAAGAAGAGGGGAAGATAATAAATTATCACCCGAATAATTCCTATCAATTCTATATCTAATTAAAACAAAATCAAACTAACTAATTCTAACAATCCTACGTAGGAGAAAATATACATAATGAGCACAACATTAAATAATGTCATTAATTGCATAAATAGTTCATTTCAATCAATAACATGTTAAAATAATAGCACTATAGATTGAATCACAAATAGTTGTAGACTAAACCTGTATCATTACCACTATATTCATTAGAAACCATAACATCTTAAACATCTCGATTATTGAACATGGAAATAGTTCATATGACAAATATTCAAGAGGTTTAAATGACAAACATAAATGTAGAATAGTCCCAAATGTATTCGACAATAGTCATGATCCCAAATGCCTTCTACTCTTTTTTGTTAAAATAATAGTATCACCATCAAACGATAGGGAAAAATCCTATATTACATTCAATGGTATTTTATAAAACAAGGAAGACTTTTCACCTTCTGTAATAGCCAATAGTTATATCTCTTAAACTTGGTTATTTTGTCTCATTAAATGACTCAAGTTTACCATACATTTTCACAAATGAATATACAAGCATTATAAACAAAAGTTAAAAATACTCATGAGTAGTCAATCTCACTCTAAGGTTGTTCATGAGTGATATATATTAAATATATCATTGATTCTGCTTGACTGTATCCTCTTTTATTCTTTGAATTTTTATGGGAATTTTGGGTGTGAATATAGTAGATAAGATCATTCCATTTTCTTCTTTTATGCTTCATTTTTCTAGTGTGCTCTTGCAGACCTAATATGACCTACTCGATCATGAGTTATGGCCATATGAACATTGCACAGTCCATGTTTTAATCAAATTTAGGATTCTTTTGTTCCTTGAATTTTATGGGCATTTCTCCCATCAACTTATCAATAATATTTGTATCAGCATGTTATTATCTCTTATATATTTACATCATGCTCTTGCGGGCCTAATTTCGTTTCCTAGAACTGAAGTTATGGTCGTATGAAGTTTCACATTTTATCCCTTCAAATTCATGGCCCTCTATTATTTGAAGTTTCTAGGATTTTTCATCACCGATTCAGATTGAATTCCTATTCCATCCTATCCTCCTAATTTATAGCTTTCCAAATAGCTATCTCGGGCCTGATTTGGACTCCCATAGATCACAATATGGATACCTAAAGTTGGCGCTCAACAATCCTTGATTTTCTCAAAGGGTGATCTAGACCGTTGATCTTCAACCATAAAACAATTGTCCCGCATGAATTAGGTAATTTTATCTTTAATGATATATTATGTTTTTCCCTCCCTCACTTAGTTTTTGTGTATAAATAGAGGAGGTATAGGACCTAGGGCCTACGTACAAATTTTGGCCAATCAACCATAGTAAAAGAGGAAAAATAAATAAATAAAATAAAGATTAAGAAAAATAATAAAATAACCTAAGGTCCCACCTCCGAAATATTATTAAAATAATATTATTTTGTCAGCTCTCAGAATTTGGACTTCGAATAAATCCCAAGTGTCATGAGTTCAATGGAGGTGAAAAATCCCGAAGGAGAAAACTCATAAATGTGAAAATTTCCAATGGTAAAATATTCCAAAAAATAAAACCCTGGAAATATTAAAATAATACCCGAGGTGTTCATGTGTTCAACTTCGATAAAATACTATGTGAGTCTGGACCAAGATACTTCCCTATGATAAAACTTCTGAGAGGGTAATCTTTGATGGGTTGAAAAGCCGAAGTGTGTGGGACTGATGGCTCGTAAAAAATATGATGTCAAAAGTTTTGAAGTGTAAAACTATGACATGATGATTCCTGAAAGCCTAAGTCCCGACAAGGAAAATATTAAAACAACCCCAAGTGGTTTTTGACTTTTGTAAGTTTATGGTTACGGAGCATGCATGAAAACCATGATGGTAGAAATTCCAAGAGGGTAAACTACTGAATGGGTATTTTCAATGAGGAAGAATCTCAATAGAACTAAGTTCGAATTATATTAAAATGAATAATGTGGTCATTCCAAAGGTATTCGGCGAGGAGGGGATTCCAAGAAAGTAGGGAGAGGATGTCCTAAGGGTAAATCTCGAGCAGATTTACCGAAGAGTGAAGCATGATGAAATTTGAGGGGGAGGAAATGGAAAAATACTACAATTAGAAAATCAAAATTAAATTAAATAAGAATAAATATAAAAATAGAATAATAAAAAATAATAAAATAAAATAGAATAGTACAATTTGGGACTTTGGGGGAAAATGTGAAAAAATAAAATTAAAATGAAATGAAAGAGAAATAAATAACAAGAAATAAACACACACATCTTTAGAATGAAAAAAGGTCAAAATGTATCCAATTTCACTGGGACATGGGAAAGAAAATAAGAATATAAACATAAAATATACATCAGGGATTCAAGGAAAAATGCACAGTGTAAAAACTAATTTCCCAAAGTAAAATATGTTCCCCGTGTAATATGTAATTTTACCTATGTAAATTGATTTCCAAAGTAAAAGTAATCTTCCCATGTAATTCAAAAACCAAGGGTAGGCTTGGGAAAACCATGGGAAATCAAAACCATGTGTAGTTTTTTAAACCATGGGAAAATTTAAAATGAAAATAAAATAAATAAAAGAACAAAATAATAAAAAATTAAAATAAATAAATAAATTATAGAAATTATATATAAAAAGTAGAAAAAATAATAAATCTAGTTCTGCATAGGTCAAGATTACATCACCACTTAGGGTTCCACACTTAGGGGCCAAAAATAGAAGCAAGGCATACCATGCAAATTCTGAATAATTGGTTTTCAATTCAGGTAGGTATGTCATATGGAGATCGAGATGGTGTGAATCTGGAGGTGACAAATGGAAAGAGACCAAGGGATAAAGGGAAGACACGTCACATGACACATTAATGTTGTAAAGGGTGACCGATATGATAAAACATATTTGTACGCCAGCCGAGAACATGGGATATGTCAATCCAATGCAGGGGAAAATCACGAAGGGTAAACTTGATAAGATTGCAAGGAGAGGGAATCAGATAGGACTAGGGAACAAGTTCCCACGTCAAACCAAAATGCATGAATATAGAGGTGACAAGAGGAAACCAAGCATTGGGTGACAATATGACAAGGCTACACATATGAGAATCTTAATAGGACTTCGGGCTTTGGATTTCAAAAAGAGGGGAGGTCGAAAGTTGAACCCAATAGAGATCATTCCGAAGAATCTCATTCCTTTCAGACCTCAGAGATATCACAAGGGACTTCACTTGGCTATCTCGATGAGACAAACCCGATGAGGGTAGCCTCATCAGGTGGATCAGATAGGCTTGTTCACTTTGGATCTTAGAGAGAACTATAAGAAAAGTTGAATCTACTTCTCTATGAGTTAAATCCCTATAAGGATCAAGGTTCTAGAATCGAGTCAAAGTTTCAACCACAAATTACGATTCCAGCCCCATAATATAAAATACAATAATATTTAGGACTTGGAATGGAAGTGAAAAGAGAAAATAATGCAATGGTGATAACAAAAAATATGGTTGAGGTTTGGGAAAGACAAGGCTTAATTCCAAATGTTGAATGTTGGCTTCAAATGATGGACTAGATCTGAATAGAGATAATTATAGTCAAGAGGAAGAATATCAATGGATTCATGCATGCATTTCAAGGATGAAGCAGTCATGTAAAGGCAGTGACTCTACAACCCTGCTCTTGCAACCATATAAATAATAAAATAAGTTATGAAAGGAAGAAGATACTTTCTAGTATGTCATAAATATCACATTCTTTGTCTTTTCCTTCAAAAAATTTATGAATAGGTATTAGTTTTGTTTTCAATAAGAAATGAAGAGGAGGATTTTCTCAAAGAAATTCATCCATGACCTTGGTTTTTGTAGATAAACGTAATAAAATATGTAAGTATTGAGTCTCAAACTTATATAAAGGTTTAATGATCTTGTGATTCTAGTTAACATTTTTGAAATAAAGAATATGATTATCATACAAGAGATTGAGCATAAATATGAAGACATTAGGCACAACATGCAAGCAAGAGGATGCATAATGCATATATGTTCTTTATTTAAGAAATCCATTCATAAATTCATCAAAAGAAAACTCATTCTCAAGGAATACAATATAAAATCAAACTATTCAGTCATATAGAATCATAAAATACTTTGAAATCTATAAAAGGTCCCAAAGATAACTTGTCAATTTCATCATACAAATTTAAACAAAGCATCCTAAGTCGAAAAGAATTATGAATAAATTTGAAAGTATAAAATCAAAAGGATTAACAAACCTCCTAAAATAAAATCACCATTAAACATCAAACCCCCAACTCACTTAACATAGATAAAGAATAATTATTAGGCTCATAGTAGTAAATGATTAGGCATTAAAGTTCAAAGTTTAGTAGGGGAAGGATTCCCTTTTTCTCATACAAGAAAGATTGTGGTTTTGGCCACAACAAATGGTGACACACTGGAAGAACAAGTTATCTTTGTCAGTATAATTCTAGGGCCTTCACTTCAAATCTCAATGTTAAGGATAAGCTCAACCAACTGTAGGCAATTTTCCAATAATCGTGGGTACCACAATGATGCCAAATTTCTAAAATATATAACCCAATATTTCAAGTAGTTGTTATCCAACATACCCTTTTCAAAGAGTCAATTAGTGAGGTAAATTATTTGAATGGATACATACTTCTAATTGGATTTGGTTTAACCATGGGTTAACACTTTTCACAACAAGAATACATCTACATAAGGGTGTTCCTCATCTTTATTTTCCAATCATTTCTTTGCTACCAGTGAGCATCCATAGCCTCGACGAAGTTGCCTCGGTACCGTACAAGCATATCCCCACTTCCAACAAGCATGCATATCTCCAATAGGTTTACTCGTACTTCTCACACTATTAATAGTGCTTTCAACTTCCTTTTAATTTCAAAATATGCTCACCCTTTCATATTTTATATATAGATATGCTTATGAAAATAGGTTGTGAAGGAAGTGGGGTGATACAAGATTTGATTTGATTTTTTGAGTAGATGTTATGCATTTAAGTTTAACCCATAGGTATCCCCAAGAACCATCATCGTATTTACCATTTTATTAATATGAAGTGGATGGATCTCAAAGAAAACATTAGATATATACTTTCCTCTACTTATAGATTATCATGGTATGCTTAGTAAGCACACATGTTCCACCAAAATTATCAATATATGTCCACAATTAAGAACTTCATGAATGTTTATTCAGATAAATCATCTCATGCATTTCATGACTTCAAAATGCTTTAGTTTGTAACCATAATTGGACCTAACCCTCACCCAAACTTAAATATTAATCCTCAAGAAAAACTAAGAAGTTAAATCAACTCAGGGAACATACCACTATCTGAATTAAAATATGAAAGCAATCTATAAAAGTAGAAAGAAAGCACTTAAATTAAAACTAAGTTGTGTAAAAGAAAGCTAAACTAAAAGAAGCCTAAAACTAAAAAAATGTTAGTTAAAAACCAACCTAAAAATAAAAATAAAAAATAAAAGAAACAAAATAAAATAAAAAAAGAACATTGTAGCATGGAATGAAATTGGGAACTCAGTTGGGTATGAATCATATGTACATAGAAATTTGCATTTCAACTCCAAAAATTAAGATAAGGGTAAAAGATTCATCAAATAAACTTTCAAAAAAACTAAAACCCATGATTTTCAGGACTAAGACATAATCTGGAAACCAAAATCAGCAAGATTACGATGAGTAGTGATTAATAAAATCAACATCCTATTAAGCTTATTGTTCCAACAAATTTGATATTTTTTGGAAAAAACAATTCAGATTCTTGAAATTCCCAAGGATACAAAAATGAATAAATTCAAGAATTCAAAACCTTTAAGTTTACTACCATAGTCAAGTTGTTAGTGGAATAATATTATGAAAATGCAAGTTTTCCAAACTCGGGAACTACATTGAGATTGTTCACCAAGATATTCATTGCCTCTTTTATTATTGATCCAGATAATTCCAATGACGGTATCATTCACCATTGATGATGCATGAGAATAAAGCCTACTTCCATGATTGAAAGATTAAGTAAAGAGAGAGGTAAAAATTATGTACAAATTAAAATAAATAAATTGAATAAACTAAACTAAGAAAAATCAAGATCAACTATGTCATCCATTAAATGAAGAATTGACTTAAAAGACAAGCTTGTAATCCCAACAACATGGGACACATCATGAAAATCCTCCGAGAAAGCAATTTTCCATGAAGACTCAGATGTAACCAAGAGTAATAATTGGGAAAGATAAGTCAACCATTCAAAATAAGGCCCAAATTCAAGATTCCCCAGGTAAATATCTGAACGAAAAAACAAGCAAGATTACAAAAAATGATAATCCAGTGGAAAAAATTTCGGAACGTAATCCTCTAATCCAACTGTCACATATAATTTCTCTTTCATTTAATGAAACAAAAAATCCCTCCAGGAACCTAGAAAAATGGGTTAATGGGGATTCTTAGTAAAAATTTATTTTTAAATCCAATCACATGAAACATTCCACAAACCCATAAACCCTTAAGATTTATTAACATTAGCAAGTTCTTTGCACACTTGAAAATGATGAAATTTTCAACACAAAAAATTACATGGATTATCTTTCACCAAAGTATAAATTTTACTTTACCATAAAAGATAATAATAAATCCCAAAGATTCAAATGGTTCAATATGATTAGGTAAAGAGGGGATATTACAGTTATGCAAGTCATAAAAAATAATCATGATGGAATGAAAAGGACTCCAAATATCAATTCTTTAGGGTTAGATCATAAACCAAAATGGGAATACATGAACGAGACTAGATTTTGGATCCGCTATTGAGTTGGTGAAATTTGGTTGATTAATTATACAAATGTTGCAAAGGAATCTAAGCATCCAACTATAGAATAAAACTTCCCTAAGTTGCTTTCATATAAAGAGAAAAAATCATGAACTGATGGTTGCACAAGCTATTTTCCAACCTGCATAAAAAAAAGAAGAGAATGTTATGTTCAACTATTTGAAATTCTAGGAAAAAACATTTTCCTCTAAATGACTAACTTATTAAAATGAAATTAGACTAAAAAAAAAGACCAATATTAAAATTATTCCTAAGCAAAGCTTGCTAAGCTACTCTATACTTAAACTATATTATCTATTATAAAAATTATGTAAAAGCATAACGTCAGTGTATTCATTCAAGTATTCATCTTTCATTCATTTAACTGAATCTCACATCCTTCTTCTTGAGAAATAAGCATTATGTGATTTCCAACAATCTTTTCTTTGATAAGAGACTCAGTGTTGTTGATTTTTCTAGGATTTTGATCCCTGGACACATCATCTTGCTCCTAAAATTAGAATCAATCAAATTAAAAAAGAAAACTTCAATTCCATCCATCTTCTTATGATACATGTCCACCAACAAACCTTTGTCATGCTTAATAGATAAATAAAAATCTAATTCAAAAATCACCAACATTGCACATGAGGGTATTTATTTCCCCTTATTATTAATAATAATGTGACACATCCGTATGATTATCTTCAACCTTGTGAGAGACAAGAGAAAATCATTATGGATATGGAAGTAGTTAAGACACTCTGATAAGGTACAATAATCTCAAATAACATCCCAGATTGATTTATGCCCACATTATAAATGAAATATATAATTAGAACCCATAATTGAATTAAATGACCAAATCCTCATTTCTAATGAGTTGATGTTTTTCATAATCGATAGATCAATGATATTGATATCCTAAAGTTTTGAAGAGTGTTCCAAGAAGAGAAACTATGAATTTCACTTCCTTGAGCTTACATATCACTATAATATTGAGAAAATGAAATGTCGATGATTGTGCCACCTTTATTTCTACTGGATAGGTTTTCTGTCAAAAAAAACTAAACATATAATCTGGAAAATGAAACGAAAAAGATCATGAGTAAAAAGGATCTAATAAAATCGTTCTGACATGACCCAAACAGGATTATCCTTCCAGGTTATGAATAAATTTGAGTTGTTTCTGGTGTTATCAATTTATATAATTGGAATTCTAAAGAGTGTAAGGACCAATATATTGATGAGTTATAGCCCAAACGAATTCAATTTTCCATGGCTAAAGTCAACACAAATGTAGAGATCTTGGGATATACAATCTTAGAAATTGCATGGACATTTTCCACCAATGTATTTACAACCTCTTATCATTAAAACAATTTCAACATTCATGTATAATGACATGAGAGGAAAATACTAATCCATGATAAAAATCATATTAATCAATAATGTTACCAGAATGAGCGACTCAAAATCAATAATTTGGAAGGATGGAAAGATGCTTTTCAAGAAAAGATCATGTCTGAAATCCCCATTGATTGGAAAGACTAGGATTGAATCTTTATTCAACTAGTGAATTTGTGAATAACATTATTGATTCCTAAAACATTTCTGAAAGATATATAAAAGTAAATATTTATGGAACAGTGTTGTCCACAAAGTCAGAAAATGTTTCCAGAAATCTTGAAAAGTATCTATTTATGCAGTATACAAGAAGAAACTTGGATTAAGCAAGCTGCAAGATGATATGAAAAATCATTCTTAAAAACATAACTGAATAAAGAATAAGATATGTGTAGCCAAAATCCAAAAAATAAAACTAAGGGTGTTGAAAGGAAACAACTCAAAAGGAAAAATGTGGTGTTCTCACTATGCTAATTCTATACTTTCAAAAAAAAAAAGCATGCTTGTTGAAAGCAATCAAAGAAAATAGACATAGGGTAAGAATCCACCCAAATAAATCCAAAAATAGTCATCTAAAGGGATTAAATGGAATTAGAGCAGGCTTTAAATTCAGATGGGAAGAAATTAACACTCAAACTTCCATTTAATGTGCATGGGATGGGAGGATCAAAACTCAAAAGAAAAGCAATCAAGAAAACTTTTCCAATTAGAATTATGTTAATATAAATATCGAACAACTATGAGTGCTCATTTTCACCACAAAAGGAACTGTAGAGCATTCTTTATTTAAAATATTCTACTTTTAAGATGACACAATGCTTGTAAAAATATTTGACATGGTGGACATGATAAAATCAAATATTTGAAAATGACTCCAAAATAATTTTTCCTGTATTTGAAAACATTTTTCCTGTACAAAAAATATTTTTTGACGAAACAAATTCATTCAAGGGACAAAATTACCATGCAAGCCTTCTATTTGTTTCCATCTCGGATGAGAAATCCATTTATTGTTCAGCTAAGAGTAATAAAAAAAGAAAAGGGAAAAAATTAAACTAATTAAAAAATAGAAACCAAGAATAAACTATGCAAAGGAAATACACTAGCCTATTCTATCCTACTCTTATCCTACACTACACTAGTTGAAGATGAACTATCCAAAGTCAAAATTCCAATGTATCCATCCATGTAATTCCAAGCCTGCAAACACATGTTCATCACAAAAAATAAGTAACAAAACTTTGAGTAGAAATCGACTAAAAGTAGGAAAAATTAAAATATGATAAACTCTATCCACCATATTAAATATGTCAAAGTTATAAGTCATGGGAAATTTAGTTGAGTAAGATCCCTCCAACCATGATTCAATTCTATCATAAAAATTTCCATGACTAACATAGAATTGATGGAGGGAGTTTACGAGAAAGTAGCATACCAAATGAGAACCATGTATCAAATTAGTATGAAATGTAGCTAGTGAGAGTATCTCTATGTTGATATACTTTTTAATTCTAGAAAACAAGCCAAAAATAATGAGGGCCTGACATAACCATCGGTTTAGACCAAAGTGCCTCATTGTCTTGGAAAGCCTCCCTGGGATCATAATTCAAGCAACCATCAAATTAAGATAAATTAGTGGTATCAAATGATATACATGGACTTTAACTCGCCATGGTATAAGACACATCTTTACGACAATGGTGGAAGCCATTGACATCAACAATATCAACTAAAGGATTACTTAAACAAGAATACTCTCTATTAATAAAAAATGAAGATGAAATGGAAGAAGATTGTTAGGACCCTATAATGTACCTTTTTGCTCATACTTTTTGCTATCATTACATCATTTTCCCACTCATATTTAAGCTTACATTATCACCTTAATCTATTTTTCCAAAGGTATATAACGTTTCTTCTCTTTGCTATATGTTTAACTTGTTTTACATGTAATTTTACATTACTTTCATACTTAGCCATTAATAAGAAATATATAGTTGCTAAAACAGTTTGAAGACTGCAGTTAATATATCGTTGTTGCTTGAAGACCACATTGCTAAAACAGTCAAACAGTATGCAAATCCCATTGCTGAAACAATCCATGATTTGCGATGCTGAAACAATATTTTACATACAACAGTAACAAGAAAAGATAATTAAAGGAGATGATACACTTTCCGCAACAGCTGTACATCAAGCCAGCACCATTACAACCATCGTTGTTGCTTGAAGACCACATTGTTGAAATAGTCAAACAGTACACAAATCTCGTTGCTGAAACAGTCCGTGATTTGAGATGTTGAAACAATATTTCACATACAACAGTAACAAGAAAAGATAATTAAATGAGCTGTTACACTGGCCACAATAGTTGTACCTTAAGCCAGCACCATTACAACCACTGTAACAACATTTTGCTATGGAAGATCATAATATCCTATTCCATCATAGAAGATTAGATCAGATTAAGAATAGGATTTGTATGTACACATGTAACTTTATGCTTAACTGTATTAAGAGGATTCTCCTCTTTAAATAGGGGAGAAATCATCATTAGAGGGGAGATTACAGAAGGCTTATCTAGAAGGGAATTACAGAGAAGGAGCATGTTCACTTTTGATATTGTAACTTGTCACATTGAACAGATGAATAAAAGATCATTATGAGCATTTCTTCTTAGTTCCTTTCATTTCTAGGGAATCTTGTGAGAAGGAGAGGGCCCATCTTCTTCACAAGATTCACCCATTAGTTTCTATAGTGTGTTAAGTATTGTTTTTATTCATGCCTTGTTAAAACTCTGTTTTGTTGAAACTTTGTTTCAACTGATTGTTGCATCATTTTCATACAATTCATTCCTAGGTAATTGTTGATCAATTTGATTGGTAATTCTGTTTGCAGAATGAGTTTATGAAAGTGTGATAGTCAGAGACAAGTGCTGAAGATTCCTACTTTGGGGAATAGGGTCATGTTCTTTGTTAAAAAATAGTTAGTCTTCTTTGTAGTATGTTGAAAGGTTCATTTTCCCTAGGTTGTTGTTTCTTAATGTAATCTAGGATTCTTCTGATAATTATTTTCCTTTGAATCTTGAATTCTGCAATAGATAGATTGCTTTTACTGTAATTCAAAGTAGAACTTCAGTCTGTTCAAAGCAAGGTGTGATTAGTGTAACTTTTACTACAACTTTGGATTGCTTTTGAGATTGAGCATATACAGTGTGTGATTGCCTTTGAAATAAACATACTTCCCTGGGTTGACAATTTATGTAACACTTGATTGTTTTAATTGATAAACAATTATAGTGACCAACATTTTGGCATCGTTGTCGGGGAAGGCAATTATAGATTTCAAAAGCATTTACGTTTTTTATTTCAAATGTACAGATTGCATGAGAGAAATGGACCCCCCAAGGAAACTGACCCTACAGGTGGCAGGGGTAGAGGAAGGGGAGGAAGAAAGACTTTTATCGACAAGATTATATCAAAATATGAATCTTTTGTTCCTCAACGACCAAGATATCGAAAACCAAGGCCTCAACCTTCCTTTCAAGCGAACTTTGAAACGAAGATAGTTGAGAAACCAACATAAAACATTGAGGATCGAGTAAGTGCAGTAGGGGAACAAACAAAAGAAACCATGGATGGGTATAATGAAGAACTGCACCATGAAGAACAGGTAGGTCTTGAAGGAGAGGTAAATGATGAAAACTCTTTTTCTACCTTAGGATTTCCTATTGGTGATCTTCCTAGAGGAGTAGCTCCCATGAAGAATATTACACTTTCAGCTTTACCTAACTTTCATGGTTTATCTTCTGAAGATCCTAATGAATTCCTTTTCGAGTTTGACATATTATGCAGAAGTTATGATTACATTTCCAGTGCTAAAAAATTAAAGCTATTTCCAGAAACATTAAAGGGAAATGCATTAAGATGGTTCATGAGTCTTGGAGGTCATGTAATCACAACATGGGATCAGATGAAACAAAAATTTATGCACAAATATCAAGACTATTGTCGAACAAGAGAAAAAAGAGAGGAACTATTCAAGATGATATAGAAAGAGGATGAAAATCTAGAGGACTTTGTGGAAAGGCTATAGTATAATCTACAAAGATCCAGTCACCCCGATGTAAGTAAATATATTCTTAAAACAATATTATTAAAAGGAGTAAGGGATGACTTTCTAGATATGATGAATATGCTTGGTAATGGGGACACATCTAAAGAATCATATGATGAAATTGTTAACCTCTGTAAAAGATGTTCAAGAGGAGCTGCAAGGAATAGATCAAACAGCGGGGATACCACATTTTCAAGAGTTCAAAAATCAGCCAGTGGAGGAGCAACAAGAGCCGAAATAGGTAATTTACTTGAGGATTTTAAAACTGAAATGTTAATTTCTTTTGCTTCACAAATTGACACCTTGCAGATTAAAAAGAAACAAGCCGAAGCAGAAGTGGCTCTATCTATATTTTGTTCCAAATGCAAAGAAAAGCACCCACTAAGGGAATTCCCATTGAACAAAAAGACAATTTGCACCCTTTGTGATAAGGATCATGAAACTCAACAATTCCCTTCTTTACCAAGAATCAAAGCAGCATTACAACCAACTGATGAAGAAGTTGAAGCTGTCTATTTGTTGACACAAAGAAGGCAATGGAAACCATGGGGACAAGCTATGAATCCTAATATGCCATTTACATCTTCTAATTGTTGGAATAATTATCCTTCTTTTAGTCAAACAAATTACCCTCCCTTTAATCAAATGCAATACCCACCCTTCAATCAAATGAATTACCCACCCATGCAACAAACAAACCCTCCCTTTGTAGACCCAACAATATGGACACCTTGGCCTTCACAACAACAACCTTACCTTAACCAA
>ML783662.1:285730-300420 GCA_009831015.1 Picea engelmannii
CAAACCCTCCCTTTGTAGACCCAACAATATGGACACCTTGGCCTTCACAACAACAACCTTACCTTAACCAATGGAATCCAAATTGGAGAGGTCAACAACCCCCATTCCCAAATCAATTTCCTCAATTTCAATCACAATTTCAATCACAATTTCAGCAACCACTCCCTTTACCATCAGGTGCTCCATCGAATAATCAAATGATGCAGTCCCAACTACCTGTACAACCTAACCCTAACCCCAATAATAAGGCTATGCAGTGTATTGATATTCAAAACCAGCCTATACTTTCTCTTTTCCCTGCACAATGCAATGATATTCATTTATGATCTGGGAAAATAGTAGAACCTATCATTGATGATGTTACCTCTTCTGATTCCAATAAAGAAGAAATAAAAAAGCACGATTCACTTGAAGAGGTACAACCATCCTCAAATACTGTTGCTGAAACAACAGAACCACCATTCCCTGAGCATTTAGCTTTGACTAAAACTCCCGAGCCACCTGATTTCAATGTTCTAGTGGAATTACAAAATCTCTATGTCAAAATTCCACTATTACAAGCACTAAGAGATGTACCAATTTATGCCAGAACTATGCGAGACATTTGTGTTAAGAAACCCGGTAGGAAAACTAAAGATTCCCTCACAGTTCATGTCATGGGTGATTTGTCTACACTAATGTCGGGTGAAGCTCCTGCAGTTAAATATGGTGATCCAGGCCATCTTACTGTCACAGTGCAAATTGGAAAAACAATAATTCCTCGAGTTCTAGTAGACTGAGGCGTTTCTATCAATATTATGACTCTTGAAACTTCACAACTATTACAACTGAAGAATGAAATCAGAGATACTCCAACCATTCTAGAATTAGCTGACCGTTCTACAATCAAAATGGAAGGAGTTATTGAAGACCTAATCATCTCAGTTGAGTCATGGAATTATCCAGCTGACTTTGTGTTATTACAACCTAAAACAAAGTTGGGGGGTCATCCTCTAATTTTGGGTAAGCCTTGGCTAGCCACAACAGATGCCTTTATCAGCTGCAGATCTGGTTCAATGACAATTTCCAATGGATATGAGACCAAACAAATAACTCTCTACCCTCATGCTACACCCTTGATTAATAATGACAATTTCTTATGGGTGGACTATGATGATCAAACTACTCAATCTATCTTGACTATCGGACAAGCCTTAAGCCTTAAAGATGCCACTGAGGATGAAGTAATTAATAATTTTATTTGTGAACCCTCCTCTATGACTCCAAAAACACATAATCAACTAGCTGCACTTTTGGAGTCAGATACCCAGGAAAACCTTAACTCTAAAGACCTACCTCAAACATCAGCTACCATCTCTTCTAAAAATATACCAGTAGAAATTGAACCTGGAAAAACACTGAATATAAACCCCAACTTGATAGTTGTTGAAACACAACAATTAATGAAGTTACTTCTTAAACATAAGGAAGCATTTGCATGGGACTATACAGATATGAAGGGAATCTCTCCTGAATTATGTACTCATCGTATCTATATCAAGGAAGATTGTCGATCGATCTACCAATCTCAACGACGAATGAACCCTAATTTACGAGAAATTCTTAAAGAAGAACTTCAAAAATTGCTTAATGCAAGGTTTATATATCCTATATCTAGCAGTGAATGGGTTTCCCCGTTGGTAATAGTTCCTAAGAAAAAAAGGAAATGGAGAGTGTGTGTAGATTATAGAGCATTAAATAAATCCACACAAAAAGATCACTTTCCGTTACCATTCATTGATCAGGTGTTATATAGTTTGTCAAGGAAGAAATTCTTCTCTTTCTTAGATGGTTTCAGTGGGTATAACCAGATCAAAATTGCACCCCAAGACCAAGATAAGACCACTTTTACTAGCCCCTGGGGAACTTTTTCTTATAGAGTCCTCCCATTTGGACTATGTAATGCACCAACAACCTTTCAAAGAGCAGTTATATGAATCTTTTATGATATGATTAATGACTCTATGGAAATTTTTATGGATGATTTTACCCCTTATGGTGTCTCTTTTGAGGAAGCACTACAAAATATTGAGAAAGTGTTGAACCGATGTATACAAGCCCACCTCTCCTTAAGCACCGAAAATTTTCATATGATGATGAGTGAAGGAGTGGTACTTGGACATTTTATTGCATCTCAAGGAATTCAGGTAGATCCATCCAAGATACAAGTCATTGAGAACCTTCATATTCCCAAAACCCAAACAGATGTGAGAAGGTTTTTAGGACATGCTGGATACTATAGAATATTTATCAAAAAAAATTCCAAAATAGCTTCTCCTTTGTTTGTGTTACTTATGAAAAATGTTGAATTCAAGTGGACTAATCTTTGCCAGGAAGCATTTGATGCACTCAAACATCAATTATCTACAGCTCCTATTCTAAGGGGACCTAATTGGGCACTTCCCTTTCATATATCCTTTGATGCTTCGGATACTGCAATAGGAGTTGTCTTGGGGCAAGAAGAAAATCATCTCCCTTATGCTATCTACTTCATTAGCAAGAATATGAGTCCTGTTGAACTTAACTATACAGTTACAGAAAAGGAATTTTTAGCAGTTATCTATGCTATTAATAAATTTCGACATTACATCACTGGCTATTCTAATTTTGTCCATACTGATCACTCAACTATCAAATATTTAATGAACAAATCTGTCACAAATGCTCAAGTCACCAGATGGTTACTATTATTACAAGAATTTGATATTACAATTGTAGATCGACCAGGAAAAGAAAATATAGTTGTTGATTTTCTTTCTCAGTTAACACCTAATGATAATACTCCAATAGATGATTCCTTTCTTGATGAATATTTATTTGCAGTATCTGCTCACTCACCATGGTATGCAGACATTGCTAATTATTTGGCTACAGGGAAGTTACCACCACACCTATCCCACAGAGAGAAAATAAAAATTATTCAAAAAAGTGCTCGGTATAGATGGATAAGTGGGTGTCTTTTCTACACAGGACTTGATCAAGAAATCTGAAGATGCATTAGAGAAGATGAGGTTTATGATTTACTAAAATCTTCTCATGATGGCCCTTGTGGGGGGCATTTTGCTGATAAAAGAACGACACATAAAATTCTTAGGATGGGTTATTATTGGCCCTCACTTTTTAAAGATGCAAAGAAATATGTTCGGGTATATGATAGTTGTCAAAGAACGGGTCAACCTAATCATAGAGATGAAATTCCATTAAACCCCCAAGTAGTACTCGAACCATTTGAAAGATGGGCCTTAGAATTTGTAGGACCCATTAACTCTCCATCCAATCAAAATTTTTATATATTAGTCTACACATATTATATGACCAAATGGGTGGAGGCTAAATCACTCCATAGAGCTACTGAAGAAGTTGTTCTAGATTTCTTATTTGAAGATATCTTTGTCAGATTTGGAGTGCCTAGAGAATTAGTCACAGATGGAGGACCTCCTTTCACCTCTCATGGTTTTAAAGACACCCTTCAAAAATATCATATTCATCATAGAATGACTACACCATACCACTCCCAAGCCAATGGACAGGTGGAAAGCACAAACAAAGTAATAGAAGCCATTCTTACAAAAACAGTGAAGGAAAACTGGAAGGATTGGTCTCAAAGGCTCCCTGAAGCATTACGGGCTTACAAAACTACCTGGAGAAATACTACAGGATTCTCCCCCTATGAATTAGTTTATGGAAAAAGTGTTGTCTTTCCTGTGGAATTTGAAATCAAAACCTTAAGGAATGCTTTAGCTGTTAACCTTGATTTGACTGATGCAAATACATCCAGGTTGCAGCAGCTTAACGAATTGGATGAAAAAAGATTAGATGTCATTCACCAAACAACTATGATTCAACAACAAAGAACAAAATGGCATGATAAATTCATCAAGAATAAGCAATTCCAAAAAGGTAATTGGGCTTTATTGTATGATTTTTGGTTTAAAGAATTTCAAGGGAAACTACGTACAAGATGGCTAGGACCTTACGAAGTGGATACTGTTTTCCCCAATGGAATAGTAAGGCTCCTAACAATTGATGACTCTAAAAAAATGTTATTAGTGAATGGCCATTGGCTCCATCTGTACCAGCGCCCCATTTCCAAATAAGATTTTAAGGCCACATGTGTGGCAGATTCACATTATCTCTTTTTAGAGGAGCCTCCTGCCCCTCATTGCATTTAATTTTTCTGAATTTATTTTTTTAGTATTAGATTAAATTTCTTTTACTAATAATCCCTGCCAAGGGATGACATGTTACAATTGATTCTTTTGCAGATTCTTGATCCAAAAAAGGCTTACCAAGAAAGGAAAATATTACTACAAGCAGATCCAAGCTTCATCTTGTGAAGCATTACTCCCTCTTTCTTCAATCCATTCATCTTCATTTCCCATTCAACATTTTTCCCCATTTTCCCATTGTTGAAACACCACTCTTCAACAACATTTTTCCTCATTTTCCCATTGCTGAAACACCACTCTTCAACAACATTTTTCTTCATTTTCCCATTGCTGAAACACTACTCTTCAGCAACATTTTTCCCCTATTTTCCCATTACTGAAACACCACTCTTCAACAACATTTTTCCTCATTTTCCCATTGTTGAAACACCACTCTTCAACAATATTTTCCCCATTTTTTCCCATTGTTGAAACAACATTTCTTTAGCAATATTTTCCATTGTTAAAACATCACTCTTTAGCAAACATTTTTCCATTTTTTTCCTGTTGCTGAAACACCACTTTTTCAGCATTTCATAAAAATATCTTCCTTAGCTCTTTCACTCTCACTTCTCCTATTTTTCATACTACATTTTGTCATTTCACTACCTTCTCCCATGATTAAACAAACCCTTGATACAATTTCTCTCATACAAAGTTTCTCCCATGATTACTGCAGATCTATTATGAACAGGCACTATATTTTTCGAAGTATGAATCAAAGGTAAAGATGAGGTATGTAAACTTTATATGTAAATGCAATTGAACTATGGCTAATGAGAAGATCCCGATTCATTATTACCATACACTTAAAGTCACTATTTTAGCCATAGTTGAGGCGGGGAATATTGAAACTTTATGCCATCATTTCAAACAAATTGACTACCGTCACTTCTTTTTACCCATTATCTCGTCTTTTCACCATCATTTACATTCCCTCATCCGCAAAACTTACTCTGTTTGGGTGCAGCTACTTGGCTCTATGACTGTGCATTTTACTGAGCTGAATAGCTATGGGAGCTCCTGTTATACGATATGAACCTGCCACAACAACCCTGCTAGAATTGTATCCAGAAGTCTACCAAATCTTTCAGCAGACAGGCTGGCTGGGATATTTTCAGAGGCTCCAAGGATTTCATCAACAACAAGTTCTTAAATTTGCTCGGAATCTTCAATAAGACCATTCTATTGTTCAAGGGGTTTGGATTCGAGTCACAGAGGATGATATAGCACAGGTTTCGGGTCTTCCCATCACTGGCATTCGTTGGTTCAACCACAAACACATTATTCTTAATGCCCAGTAGGATTTCTCTTGCCAGGAGAACAAGTTAATCCTAAAGCTCGGGGTGTTCGAATTAGCTCATTGTTGCCTCCTTGGCCGAAATTTGTAGAGTTTTTCAAGCACTACCTTACCTGTGAAGGCCGATACCAGGTAGTTTACCAGTATGACTTTGTCTTGTTATCTCATTTACGACATGCTAGACTGGTGAATATTCCTTACTATCTGCTCGGATGTCTTAGAAATATGTCGCATTATTTTAGACAAGCTAAAAATCTCATCATTTCCCTCACCCATCACCGTCTCATTCAATTACTCATCCAAAAGGGTTTTTCCCAACAAAACCCTCTCCTAAACAATCCACCCATAAACCCTCAGGAAGTTGTTGAACATCCTAAAAATCCTCATGAAGAGCAACCACAAAACCTTCCTGACCCTCCAAAAATACCTATTAATCCACCTACAGATCCAATTGATCCAATTAACCCTCCTACCATACCAATTCCACCCCACAATTTACCAGAATCATCTACTCCTACTGTTCATATCCTTAGCGATGATTCTAAAGTAGATAAACCTGATAACCCTCCCTGCTCCATCACTGAGGAAAAACCCACCCGCAAAAGAAAAAAGAAAACTACTATTTTTTCTTCCTTTTTACCTAAAAAACGAACGAGGGCTTCAACCAAAGCAACAAATACTGCCACTACCCTAAACCCCCAACCCATTTTGCTAAAAACCCATACACCTCCACCCTCCCAAATCCTGGAATTTTTACCTGTTCAACCCACGGGCACTGAAACACAAGAAACAGAGGCCCAAGGTGCTGCAACATCATTTCTTTACATCAAGTAGTTGTCACACAAGAACCAGCTACTCATTCAGTAGCTGTCACACAAGAAGCAGCTACGCATTCAGTAGCTGAAACACAAGAACCAGCTATAGCTATTATACAAGAACCAGCTATAGATGAAACACAAGAACCAGCTGCTGACTTCATTCCTGAAATACAAGAATCAAATGCCCAGGGTGCTACAACATCATTTTCTTTACATCAAGTAGCTGTCACACAAGAACCAGCTACTCATTCAGTAGTTGTCACACAAGAACCAACTACTCATTCAGTAGTTGTTACACAAGAACCAACTATAGATGTTACATAAGAACTAGCTACAGCTGAAACACAAGAACCAACTGCTGACTTTATTCCTAAAATACAAGAATCACATGCCCAGGATGCTGCAACACTATTTTCTTTACATCAAGTAGCTGAAACACAAGAATCAACTGCTAATTTTGTAGCTGCTCCACAAGAACCAACTACTGAGGTTGTGACCGTTACACAAAAACCAGTCACCCCTCTTGATACACCTATGATAGATCAACAACCAGAACCAACAATGGCTTCTCTCTTACAAGAGAATGAGTTTCTAAGATCAGAACTGGAAGCTTACAAGCAAGAGATGGTAATGGAAAAGGAAGCCTATGACAGGGAAATTAATTTGTATACCTTAGCTCACATAGCGGCCATGGCAGAGAAAAACACAAAAGATGATTAGTATAGAGAGTATATGTGCAGCCAATGTGGGGATATTTATGATCAAGCAGGCTACAAAGTGGTTCAAATCCCAATGCCTGGAGCTTCCCCCGTACCTACAACTTTTGCAGTTAAAAAAGAGGAACACCCTACTGTTACACAAGAACCAGTAGGACCTTCAAAAATTCCAAAAAGAAAAGCTAATCTACAGGAACCTTGGCCTACAAAAATTGTTAAATCCAAAGCTCTTGTTTTCATTAGTAAAGTTGTTCAAACTCTACCTATTGATGAATCTGCCCCTCCTGGAAAGATCAGTATCCCTACTTTTGTGGAACAAGCCACTCAGACTCTACCTCAACCTACCACTTGCGATGCTGAAACACAAACTCAACCATGGAATGAGCAGGTAATAATGAACAAATGGAAAAAGGAGTCTGCTATTACACAGGACAAAAGTTTGCAGGACCACAGACTACTTTGGCTGAACCACATATATTCAAATTGGGAAGATTTAGAGAAAACACGAAAAGAATCTCATGCCCATAAGAAGCAGAATGAAGAGTTAAAAAGAAAATTGCTTCTGATGTTCGATTTGGTACAAAAATTGTTGGCTGCTGGGAAACCATCCTCAAATTACTCTCTTTTCCTTATAGAACGACTTGCATTTTTTCAGATAAAATCAATCGAAGAAGAAAGACCCTATGCAATTTTCAAACCAGAAGATTTTGTTCAAACTTTTGTAGAAGCCTCTACTATTGATCAACATCTACTATGTGAGTTATATCTTCATAATGAAGCCATTCCTGAGAACAGGCAGCTTAATCTTAATCCTCTTGTTGGTGATATCCAGATTCGGGCACTCGCCTCCTTCCTTGCCAACCAGATTACATGGAAAAATGATTTTCTAGCTGCCAATAATAATGAAGATAATTGTCTCCTCTAGATGCAGACAAAACCACAGAACGTTGCCACCTTTGTTGCAGAATATTATCAATTTTTGAAGAAACCAGGGATGATTCAATATATATGGAAAATACAGGCAATGGTACTTCAGGATTGTCAATATTTTATTAAATCCACAGAGATTGTTTCCCTAAAAGAAAATAACATGTTTTGGCAACAATCTTCTGAGAAAAGGCAGGAGCACAATCCCTTTAGTCCTACCAATCTTGAGACGGTAATCTTTCGGGTACCTAGTTACATCAAATGTGTCCAGCAATGCGTTGAAAAATGGATAGGTTATCCATTCCATTTTCCCATTATATGGATGCTATCAAAGAAGTATAAAGTTCATCATAGGTTTACCAAGAAGTTTGAAGCAGCAGCCTGGCAAAGGCTACAACATGTTCAAGGATTCAGAGCCCCAACAAACAATACTTTCTACAGCTACTGCTTAAGTAATTTGCCCACCCAGAGTTAGTATCCGGATTCTGATTCAGATTGAAGTTGCCTGAAGACATGCAACATTTTTAGTTGGGGGGGATGTTAGGACCCTATAATGTACCCTTTTTCTCATACTTTTTGCTATCATTACATCCTTTTCCTGCTCATATTAAAGCTTACATTATCACCTTAATCTATTTTTCCAAAGGTATATAACATTTCTTCTCTTTGCTATATGTTTAACTTGTTTTACATGTAATTTTACATTACTTTCATACTTAGCCATTAATCAGAAACATATAGTTGCTAAAACAGTTTGAAGACTGCAGTTAATATATCATTGCTGCTTGAAGACCATGTTGTTGAAACAGTCAAACAATACGCAAATCCCATTGCTGAAACAGTCTGTGATTTGTGATGCTGAAACAGTATTTCACATACAGCAGTAACAAAAAAAGATAATTAAAGGAGCTGATACACTGGCTGCAACAGTTATACCTCAAGCCAACACCATTACAACCATCGTTGTTGCTTGAAGACCACGTTGCTGAAATAGTCAAACAGTACACAAATCCCATTGCTGAAACAATCTGTGATTTGCGATGCTGAAATAGTATTTCACATACAACAGTAACAAGAAAAGATAATTAAAGGAGTTGTTACACTGGCCACAACAGTTGTACCTCAAGTCAACACCATTACAACCACCGTAACAACATTTTGCTATGGAATATCAGAATATCCTATTCCAACATAAAAGATTAGATCAGACTAAGAATAGGATTTGTATGTACACATGTAATTTTATGATTATTTGTATTAAGAGGATTATCCTCTTTAAATAAGGGAGAAATCATCATTAGAGGGGAGATTATGGAAGGCTTAGCTAGAAGGGAATTACAAAGAAGGAGCATGTTCACTTTTGATATTGTAACTTGTCACATTGGACAGATGAATAAAAGATCATGATGAGAATTTCTTCTTAGTTCCTTTCATTTTTGGGGAATCTTGTGAGAAGGAGAGGGCCCACCTTCTTCACAAGATTCACCCATTAGTTTCTATAGTGTGTTAAGTATTGTTTTTATTCATGCCTTGTTAAAACTCTGTTTCAACTGATTGTTGCATCGTTTTCATACAATTCATTCCTAGGTAATTGTTGATCAATTTGATTGGTAATTCTGTTTGCAGAATGAGTTTATGAAAGTGTGATAGTCAGAGACAAGTGCTAAAGATTCCTACTTTGGGGAATAGGGTCATGTTCTCTGTTACAGAATATTTAGTCTTCTTTGCAGTATGCTGAAAGGTTCCTTTTCCCTAGGTTGTTGTTTCCTAATGTAATCCAACATTCTTCTGATAATTATTTTCCTTTGAATCTTGAATTCTACAATAGATAGATTGTTTTTACTGTAATTCAAAGTAGAACTTCAGACTGTTCAAAGCAAGGTGTGATTAGTGTAACTTTTACTACAACTTTGGATTGCTTTTGAGATTGAGCATATACAGTATGTGATTGCCTTTGAAATAAACAGACTTCCCTAGGTTGACAATTTATGTAACACTTGATTGTTTTAATTAATAAAGAATTATAGTGACCAACAAAGACATGTTTTGATATACATATTCTACAACATTTCCTTCATCCCATGAAAATGGTTGATAAGGCACAAAATTACTAAGTTCATGGGAAGAAGTGTTATCTTTTGTTTCTTCAATATGCACATCACCACCATCAAGTACTTCAAAAGGTATCGGACCTATAGATTTTATTTGAATAGAATAATGGGTGATTTCATGTAAGACCAAACCATTAAAGAGATCAGGATATAAAATATAATAAGTAGAAGAATTAAGAGAATGAAAATCCTCTCTTGAAAAAGAAACATTTCCAAAAGGTGCTTCTTTGAATGGTATTTCATCTTCCTTAAGCACATTAGTCATTGATTGTGAATGGTATTCTCTAAACTAGGAATGGTTTCACAATCAACAACTTCTTCCTCAACACTATTTTCCTATTCCAAGAAAAAAGTGGATCGTTGTGCTAAAAGTGTTATGCCTTGTATGTTAATTTCTTCTCCTTGAATGAAATGATCAATGATGTTGTTTTTCTCCTGCAAAATATGGGAATCTGAAATCTTTTTTAAAACATACTCATGCTTACAAGAGAGGAGCAAATCACAAGAATTTTCAGAACAATAAGGTTCACTAAATAATCCAACAACTATAGGAAAACCTTATTGATCTATCCTAGTTAAACTAGTAGAGATTATATCAGTAGAACAACTTAGACCAACAAAAAATAATTCCACTTTATCTATTTGTGAGGATAGTTTCATGTCATGTGTGTCCATATTTTATTCATTAATATATTGATCAATATTCATGTCTTGCTCCATAAATTCCTCCTACATTTTATTTTATGGAAAATACGAGATAGGATAATGAGAACTAGACCACCATTGCTGTGATTTAAATTGTCCCATAATCAACATAAATACCCTCCTTTTGGTTAGTGACAGAAAATTTTGAACTTGAATTTACTACCCAAGAGGTTTATTTTTCATCATGGCAATAGAAGGGGGAATGGAATGTTTGGAGGATACATATGATTCTTCCAAAAAATAATGTTCACTTTTATCTATATCCCCTAGAGTAAAGAAAGATCTAGACATATGATAATCAACCAAGTCATTAATGATTTTCAGAATGTGCATGTGAATACAAATTCTCATGAAAAGGAGCATTAAGGCATGATTCATATTATTCATCCTATAGCTGATCTATTTCATCAGTAAGAGAAATTAAATGGAGAATCAAATCATTGACAGAGGGCCCATCATCCAAAGGAAATCTATAGCAAAGATATATAAATCTAATGATAAATTCTTCAAGTGATTCATCTTTTTTCTTACTAAGCTATGATATTTCCACACATGATTCATCATAATTATAATTCTCAAATGTACACCAAAATTTAAGCATAAACTACTCCCATGTGTGAATAGAGGCAGTCAAAAAGTCTCAAACTAGTTCTTGACTTGGCCTGCAAAAGTGGGAGTGAACAACCTGCAAATGACACCTTCATGAGAAACATTCTGAGAAAAACAAAATTTCCAGAATTGAAAAATATGTGCAGATGTAGATGTTTCACCCTCCCCATCAAATTTAATTTGAGACAACAGATGAAAAATATTTCGAGGAGTTTTAATAGGTACAAAAATATAAAATCATATCCATAAAGGGATATGGGAAGGATCCATTAACAAATAAAAATAATTAATAATAATGAATCCATGGGCTCATCATGTCATATAACCCTCCTTCTATCACCATTTCTATTAATGAGTCCAAGTGGCTTGTCAAGCAAGTAAGGGAGAACGCCCAATGGCAGGTCCCAATCATACCTACTCTCTTTTGGGGTAGCATTTCCAACCAATATGTGGGCCTGGTTGCCACCAAGAATTAAAAAGAAAATGAGGGGAAGAAAATAAATTGCCCCCCAGAGAATTCCTATCAATTCTAAATCTAATTAAAAGAAGAAGAAAACTAACTTATCTAACTACTTCTAACCTATCCTACACAGGAGAAAATATACAGAATGAACAAATCATGAAATATTGCATTTAATTGTAGAAATAGTCCATGCCAATCAATCACATGTTAAAACAATAGTGTTGTAGACTGAATCACAAATAGTTTTAGACCAAACTTGTAGCATTACCATTGTATTCATTAGAAACCATAACAACTTAAAGATCTCAAATATTGAACATAGAAATAGTTCATGTGACAAATATTCAAGAGGTTTAAATGACAAACACAGAACAATCCCAAATGTATTCGACAACAATCATGATCTCAAATTCAAATTCCTTCCTCTCTTCATTGCTTAGATAATAGTATCACCATCAGACGATGGAAAAAAATCTCATATTACATTCAATGGTATTCCTTTTATAAAACAAGGAAGACCTTTCACCTTATGTAACAACCAATAGTTACATATCTTCAACTTGGTTATTTTGTCTCATTAAATGATAATAATTCCCCATACATTCTCGTAAATGAATATACAAGTATTATAAACAAAACATAAAAAGAGTCTTAACTAGTTAATCTTCCTCCAAGGTTGTTCATGAGTGATATTTATAAAAAATATCATTGATTCTACTCAATTGTATCCTCTTTTGTTCTTCAATTTTTTATAGGAATTTTTGGTGTCATTATGGTGAATAATATCCTTCCATATTCTTCTTCTCTTCTTTATTTTTATAGAGTTCTCTTGCAAGCCTCATTTTACCTCCTGGATCATGATTTATGGTTTTTTGAACATCGCACATTTCATTTATTAATCAAATTCAGGATTCTTTTCTTTCTTGATTTTTCTTGGAATTTCCGCCATCAACCTATCAATAATATTTTTACCAACATGTTTTTCTCTCTACTATATTTCCATCATTCTCTCACAGGCTTGATTTCATTTCCTAGAACTCAAGTTATGGTCATATGAAGTTTCACATTTTATTCCCCTTCAAATTTGTGGCCCTATGTTATATGAAACTTCTGGGCTTATTCGTCGATGATTAGGCTTGAATTCCTCTTCCAACCTATTCTCATGTGTAATATATTTCCAATGAGTTATTCTGGGCCTGATTTGGACTCCTAGAGCTCAATATATGGTAGTTGAAGTTGGTATTTAGCAACCCTTTATTTGCTCACGAGGTGGTCTGAACCATTGATCTTCAACCCTAAAACAATTATCCCACGTGCATCAGGTAATTTGATCTTTAATGGTATATTATGTTTTTCCCTCAGTCACTTAGTTTATGTGTGGAACCAGATGAAGCATGGGACCTAGATCTTCCGCAAAAAATTTGGTGAATCAACCGTAATAAAATAGGAAAAATAAAGAAAAATGAAAAAAAATAAAGATTAAGAATAATAGTAAAATAACCTAAATTCCCACCCCTGAAATATTATTAAAATAATATTCGTGTGACGGTTCTCGGACTTAAAACATTACAGAAATCCTAGGTGAGGTGAGTTCTCTTAGAATTTAGACTCCAGACAAATCCTAGTTGAGGTGAGTTCGCAGGAGGTGAAAACTCTCGAAGGACAAAACCCTGAAATGTAAAGAGAGGGTAATCTCTGATGGGTTGAAAATCCGAAGTTTTTGGAACCAATGGCTCGTAAAAAATCCATCATGAAAAATTCCAAAGTGTAAAACTATGAAACAATGATTACCAAAAAACTAATTCCTGACATGAAAAATATTAAAATAATCCCAAGTCATTTTAGAATTCAGTAAGTTCATGGCAAGGGAGCATGTGTGAAAACCATGATGGTGGAAAATATGAGAGGATAAACTCTTGAATGGGTATTTCCGATGGGGGGAATCCCAATAGGCCTATGTCTGAATTATATTAAAATATATAATGTGTTCATTACAAAGGTATTCGAGGAAGAAGGGATTCCAAGAAAGTAGGGAGAGGATGTCCTAAGGGTAAATCCCGATGGGGATTTACTGAAGAGCGAAGTCGAATGGAGGTGAATCCTAATGAAATTTGAGGGGAGGAGGAAATGAAAAAATAATAAAATTAAAAAAATTAAATAGAAATTAAAACCAAATTAAATAAAAATAAAATGAAAAATAATAAAATAAAATAGAATAGTACAATCTAGGACTTTGGGGAAAAATGGGAAAAATCAAATTTAAATAGAAATGAAACACACACACACACACACACACACACACATATAATGAAATTTTTTGAAATGTATCCAATTTCACCGAGAGATGGGAAAGATAATAAGAATATAAGCATAAAATATACATTAGGGATTTGTTGGCAGCCAACCCATTTTTTTGATTGCTCTCAAAAAGATGCCTACACCCCTTGTTGTATTACGACAAATTATAGTCGCATTGTGCTTCTAGACATTCGTCTCATTTTTGCGACAATTACAATTCAATTTCGTTTCAGTTTTCACAACTGCAAGTGTGAAAAACACCTCTTTCGTTGCTTAGATTGTCATCGTTTTTGGTTGATTTGCTGAAAGACACTTGATCACTGGTTTATCACATGACTGCTAAAGGTTGTCTGGAACCTATGTTCTTGAGCATTATCTTACCTTGATTGTGCATTTGGATATATTTGATTGTTAAACCTTTGGGCATAAAAGTTATTGGTCTTGTTCTGATCTTATGAAAATTGTAATGGATTTGGTCTTATTGCTTTTATCCTTA
>ML783662.1:328780-340499 GCA_009831015.1 Picea engelmannii
TTTCTTTTATGTCTTGTTTGTCCTGTAACCTACTTCAGGAAGCATTATAGCTGATCCTTTGCGAGAAGCTTAAGGGCTAAATGGTGTGAATTTCTTCCTCCAACCAGCTTACGAAGCAATCATACACAGGGCAGACTTGGAGCATTTCCAGGTTAATTAGTTAGATGATTACTGTTTATGTTTAGTATTTTAATATAAATGATAGCTTAGTTAGATTTATATTATATTGTTTAATATCAATAAGACAGATCAAATTGTTTGATTCCAGTAGTTTTTATTCCCTTTTCATAAAATATAAAAAGATAAAAAAAAAATAGAGTCTTGGCTGTCTTAGGGCAGCGAACACATGAGTTTTGCAGGTTTTAACTAAATCTGTAGGCTGTCTATAATGTACATTTGTGAATAAGGAATAACATAACTGATAATTAGGCAGTTGATTTGAGTTATTATAATCATAGTTAGTATCTTGTAAATATATACAGTTAATAGTTTATAGATAGATTAGTATAGTTAGTTTAAGTTTGTTTTATTAGTTTCTAGTTTCCTTAGTTTAGATTATTTAGCTCAGATCACCTTCTCTTTGGTTTCCTCACGAGACCTCAGAGCGGCCAACGGAGCCGTTAAACTCGTCAGGGTGGTCCATACCAAACGGCTTGGGTTATTTAGACAACCCCAGACCGGTTCCACTCTCCCAGTTGACGGATGGACTGTTTCACCCATCAAGAGGATTTAGGGAAAAATGTACAACGTAAAAAGTAATTTCCATAAGTGGATAATTTCCCCTTGTAATAGTAATTTTACCTATGTAAAATTATTTCCAAAGTAAAATTGATTTTCCCATGTAATTCAAAAACCAAGGGTAGATTTGGGAAAAGTATGGGAAATAAAAACCATGTGTAGTTTTGTAAAATGATGGGAAAATTATAAATAAAAGAACAAAAAAAATAAATTGAATTAAAAAAAATAAAAAGTACAAAATATATACAAAAAATAGGAAAAATAATAGACCTAGTTATGCACGGATGAAGGTTCCATCACCACTTAGGGTTTCACACCTATCAAGGCTCTACACCTAGGCACCAAAAATAGAAGCAAGGCATACCATGCAGATTTTGAATAACAGAGTGTTAAGTCAGGTAGGTATGTCATGTGGAGATCAAGATCACGTGAATATGGAGGTGAAAAATGGAAAGCGACAGAGGGGTAAAGATATGACACGTCACATGACACATTAACATCACAAAGGGTGACCTATATGATAAAAATAAATTTGACATTAGTCAGGCACATGGGATATGTCAATCCAATCAAGGGGAAACTTGTGGAGGGTAGACCAGATAAGATTACAAGAACAGGGAATCTGATATGATCAGGGAGAAATATCCCATGTAAGACAACAATGCATGAATATGAAAGTGGAAAGTGGAAAGAAATCATTGGGTGAAAATATGACAAGGTTCCATGTCTCTGAAGCTTGATAGGCCTTCAATCTTAGGATTTTGGAAAGAGGGGAGGCCAAAAGGAAAACCCTATAGAGATCACTTTGAAGAATATCACACCTTTGGGACCGTGGAAATATCACAAGGGAATTCACTGGTCTATCTCAATGAGAAAAAACCAGTGAGGGGAGCCTCAGTGGGTGGATCCACTATCCTTGCAAGCTTCAAATATCATAGAGAAATATAAGAAAAGGTAAACCTACTTCTGATTGAGGGAGAGACTAGTAAGGTCCAAGGTTCTTGATAAGGATCAAGGTTACATATTAGGATCAAAGTTTCGACCATGGGTCTGGGTTTTGGCCCCATAATATATAATACAATAAACTTTATGCCTTAGAACATAAGTGAAAAGAGAAAATAATGCAATGGTGTTAAAAAAAATAATGGATGAGGTTTGGGAAAGGGAAGGATTAATTCTAAATATTGAATGTTGCCTTCAAATGGTGGGAAATATATGAATAAATAGAATTCTAGTCAAGAGGAATAAGACCAAGGTATTCCCACATGCATTTCAAGGTTGAAGAAGTCAAGTAAATGCAGTGACTATGCAGCCTTGTTCCTATAACCATAGAAAGAATAAAATCAGTTATGTGAGGAAGAAGATACTTGTTAGTATGTCATAAATATTACATTATTTATCTTTTCCTTCAAAAAAATTATGAATAAGTGTTGGGTTTGTTTGCAAGAAGAAATGAAGAGGAGAAGTTTCTCAAATACAATAATTTATCATATCGATTATTGTAGATAAATGTCTTGAAAGATGCATGTACCATGTCTCAATATTATAGGAAGGATTAATGATCTTGTGATTCTAGTTAGGAGTTTGAAACTAAATAATATGATTAGCATATGAGATCTTGAGCATAAATATGAAGACACTAGGCACAAAATGCAAGCAATAGGATGAAAAATTCATATATGTTATTCATTTAAGTCATCCATTAAAAAAGTCATAAAAAGAAAACTCATTCATGGAATACAATAAAACATCAAACTCTAAAGTCACATAGGATCATCAAATACTTCAAAATATGCAAAAGGTCCCAAATATAACTTGTCAATTTCATCATACAAATGTCAACAAAGCATCATAAGTCAAAAAAAAAATTGAGGACATTTGAAATTATAAGATCAAAAGGATTAAAAAACCTCCTCAAAAACAATCATCATAAATATCAAACCCCAAATTATCTCAAGGTAGATAAATAATAATAATTAGGCTCATAGTAGTAGAGGATTAAGCATTAGAGTTCAAATTTTAGTAGGGGTGGGATTTCCTATCTCTTATAAAAACAAAATTAAAGGGGTTTGGTTCTGGCCACAACATAAGCTATTGTTTCTTCTTCTCCACAACCATGCACTCGATCAGTTTCTCATCTAAAATGGGAAGATGGGAAACAAACTCTTTCTCTCTTTGTTGTTGGTTTCCCTTGTGTTGCTCTCCCATTTCTTCTGCCACATCCTCCTCTTCCTTGAATAGGACCTGCTTAAAAAAAATGATATCCCCACTCTTGACCAACAACTTGTCCTCCCTCTTGATAGACTTAATCCTCTGTCACTCCCTTAAGGCTCTGTCCCACATATCCTCCTCTACAAACCACTAGACTTTCTCCAAGATACCATGCTCATCATCCATGTATCCATAATAAATGGCATCAATTTTATTATAAATATCATACTTACACCCTATATTATTCACCTTAGGGGGATTATTGAATATGTCTTTGATATCGGGGAGGAATTGCATATCCCCACTTGTATAATTGGTTGTTGGAAGATTATAACATGCCATATTCCAATAGCCAATTTTACAAGTGGAGCTGGGAAATTCCTCCCCGCCATCAAATATCTATCCGATAATCCCTCCAACGTGAAGAAAAGGAGGTGTAGGCATGATATTTAAAAGTGAATTGATGCTAGTTATTATAGGTACAGGAATGGTCAGTATTGTATCTTGGAGAAATTCAAGCGGCCCGTGAAGGAGGAGATGTGGGCCAGAGCACTGAGGGAGTGGAAGAGGATCAAGTCTATCAATAGGGAGGTTGGGTTGATGGTCAAGAGTAGGGAGGTCACTATCATTAATTCATTCCTATTTGAGGAAGATGAGGATGTGGCAGAAGAAATCAGAGAGCACGATAACGGAAACCAATAACAAAGAGAGGGAGATTTTGTTGTCCATATGCCCATTGTGTATATGAAATATATCGAGATCATGGTTGTGGAAAAGAAGAAACAAGATCTTCTTAGTAAATATACGAGTGAGGATCTCATGGAGGAGCAATTCGATGCCAAGGAAATGCTTAGTATTCAATGATAAGGAATGCTTGTGAAGCTTATGGATCATCAGTTTTTTTTTCAATTGTGCTTCTTAAATTCTATTAAATATACAATATGAGACTTAGTTCATTCTTTAGGTTGAAAAAGTATTATAATTAATACATCCACCAATATTTCTTTCTTGTTGATCAAGCAAAAGGGCCACTGGGAAGATATTATTATAGAGATTGATAGTCCTAATTATTCCAAAGTAGGGGCCAAGATGGTGGACATGGAAGGGAACAAAGTTGATGTGCCTAGTGCCACCAAAAAGGGTCTCAATTACAAATACTTTGGGGCTATTAAATTCCTCCTAGGCGTCAAATAAATCTTCAATAAGCCCCCTGAGGAAAAGAAGAGCAGGTCTAGCTATAATATTTACAAGAAAATTGATGTCAGTTTTTATGACTACATGGATGACAAGGATGGTATCTTGGAGAAAGTCTAGCAGTCTGCGAAGGAGGAGATGAGGGCCAGATCACTGAGGGAGTGGTAGAGGATCGAGTATGTGCATTAAATTATGAGAAGCACCGAAGAGTGATTTCCTCCGCAAAGCACAACCTCTGCAAAAAATTAATTGCAGATGTTTGCATATGTACTTTGTCAAATTAATTGTTTATCGATGCATTTTTACGTAACAACCACACAAGTGCACTTTCAATCACATTGGTGTGTTATAAATAGTATAGCATACAAATATATTATGTTTTTCCATATCACATTGATGTTGTTTTTATTTGATTTATAAAATGTATTATGAGACGCTAACAATTTCTCTATTTTAAAATTAAAATTGAGATCTATCACTCATTAGAATTTAGAGTTTCCATATAATGTTTAACTTTAGTTTTATGAAATCATTTAATTTGGATTGTGATTGAAAAAATGTATAACCATTAATTCCATATAACATGTTTATGAAGAAAAATACATAAATATGATCACTGAAATGATTATGATTTGAATGATTATGAATTTTCATATATTGTAATAATAACTTTATGATATAATTATTTCACTAACATTATGATATAATTATTCACTAATAATAATAATGATGCAATAATAATGTTATTTTATTAATTTTTATTACTCAAAAATTCTAAGAAAAAACTATAATATAATCGTTTACTAAAATCACAATTATTATATTTAAGTTTTTCAAAGATTTTATTAATTTATATTATTCAACTATTATAATATATTAAATTTAATTAATTAACTTTCAATTCTTAAATATAAAAAATATATAATTATAAATTTTGATATATGGACTTTTGTTGAAATGGTTTTACAAATTTTAACTTTGTTGCCAACTTAATGAATCTTCTATTAAAAAAGTATTTAAAAGTATGTAAGTATTAGTTGAATATTTTATTAAAAAAATATGCTAAGTATTGCATTTTGTTGATTTTGTATTAAAATGTATACAAATATTGGATCTCATTAATTAATGAAAAAAATAATTTAAATAATTACTCTTATGAAATGTTATTTTTTCATTTATTTTATTGATAAGTTATAATAATTGTTCATGGTTAAATTTATAATTGTTATATTTAAAATTGTATATTATTTAAAAAACATAATTAAGTAAATGTATTTAATTCAATTTAAATTATTAAATATGAAAATGAAATCATTAATAATAATGTATTTTAACATACAAAATTTGCTTTAAATGAATTTATGAAGTCTCCACCGCCAACTTTATGAATCTCATCGTAAGGAAATGTATGCATTAGATTTGGTTAGAGAAAAAAAAATTAATTTGTTAATGTTAAAAGAATATTAAATTAAATTAATTTTACATTAATATTTAAAAAATAAATAAATATTAATAAAACTCAATAAATAAAATAAAATAAATCCCTATGTAGATGCTATAGGACTTAGTCCCCATCTTTGATGTAATGATTGTAACATGAAACCAACCACTTTATCAAAGACATGTCCAATTAAGCAATACATTTATATTAGTTTCGTTGAAAACCAAAAAATGCAATTACTCAACCATATTTTTCTTATGCCCCAAGGGGGTGTCTAAAGGTAAACCCGATGCAATGTGTTTTTCATGAGTGGTCGATGGTCTATGAAATTTATAGTTTATTAAGAACTCATCACCAGGAGACAAACCATGTATTGCATGTACAACAACAAATATGGGTGCCTTACTTTTCATAAAGAACTATTTTTCATTGGAGTGTTCCTCAAAGGAACAATTTGGACTAAATAATGAGGACCTACAACTATTTATGAACACTCCAATGTTCCCATGAGTTTGTGGACGACCATCGATATATAATAGGTTTTTTTTGTTAAAGTTTCCAAAAGTATAACCATTCATGCACATGTTATACATGGAAATGCTATGTTTGTATTTAACAATATTAAAGTAATCAAACTGATTATAAAGAGAACCAAAAAATGGCATAAGTGTTATTGATTGTTTGAGAGGAATTGATATATGTGAAAGGATAAACAATCCAATATTTTCAACATCTATTTTAGACTTTGCAATCATATAACTATTACCACAAAAAAATAATTTGGTTCCAACATCGAGCATAGGCATGGAAAATGGCCAAGTTCCATAAAATTATCGGTTGTAACAGGTTTGGTATTTACTTTGTGGATGGATAGGAAGAGGGAAGTCATCAACTACCTTCCAACAATTGAACTGAATTTGGTGTGTACTTGGACAATTATTCTCTTAACTAATACAACATTTTGGATCTCCTAGTAGAGATGTTTTGGGTAGTATTGATATCATACTTTGTCTCACTAGAATTATTCATTGACTCAACAAAAGGAGAGGCGTTGGTCAATTTAGGACAAAACTTAGTTGATGCATCTTCCAAATTTTCAAAAAAGGAGTATATGGAAGTGTTCCTATGTGTATTTTCTATATCACCTATTGGATTCTTGACTGCAATGGGAGGTATTATATTTTCAAATTTGGGTAGTTGATCATTAATATAATGGGACAATGTGGAACGTCGAGGGTTCTTATTCAACCCTTTACATTTTGAACAACCACATACTACTCAGGTGTCATAAAAGAGATCCAATTCATAGTGTCATACCATTGGCCCAATTTGGTTATTGGAATATGACATGTTAAAATTGGCAGGGTAAAGAAGATATCCATTTTCATTGAACATTTTCATGTGGTATCTTTCTCTTGATAAGAGCTTGCATCATTTTTGGACTGGTGGAATATCTTGTGCATTTGAAGTCAATCTTAAATCATGATCTTGCAAAATTCAATGAACGATTATTCAAATGCATGTGCACAAATAATATAAATTCAACTAAATAAATGGATTATAAATAAAATCTAGACTTACCTCAAATGATGGGGGAAAACTTTATGAACTTGAAATGATATGGAATGAGTTGGAATCTGAAGAATTGACCATTTTATATTATAACATTTTCTCCTTTACATTTGTGACAAAACCATCATCAATACATGAATGGATTCTTAAAAGAAAGTTTGGGAAGAATAGAACAATATAACTTCAAACAAGATTTCAAATTCCTTTTAAAAGTATTTGGTTCTCTTAATTAGTTAAAGACACCTCGAGGTGCCTATATAAAAAGGCATTGATGTGCCTACATAAAAGAGCATTGGTGCACTAAAGTATGAAAAGCACCGAAGCATGACCTTTGTTACTGCCCTTGCAAAGAAAAATAATTGCAAAATTTAATTATGGAGGTTTTCATTTCTATTTTGTCAAAAAAATTGAGATTGGTGCATTTGTACACAGATAGCGCACTGGGGTTCTTAAAACCGTGTAGCGCACTGATTTTATAGAGAAAAATAAATGAAAAGTTGCATATGTACATGTTTGTCGATGTTTTTGTACTTACAAATTTCACATGTGCACCTTGAAGCACACTAATGTGATATGCAATTGTATAGCACAGTAGAAAGGTAAGTTACAAAAAAAATGACAAACACATTTATCATCAATGTGTTGTAATATACAGTGAAAAAATGAGTGGGAATTTCATTTTTTGAAATGTATGTGTTTATAAATGAAAATATTATTCATTATGTCATTCTTTTGGAAAATTTTAGAGGGGATATTTTTGCAAGAGAGATATATCAACAAATACTTTGGAGTGGGTAGATTTTTTGAAGAGCTAAATTTGGAATGGATCACCATAGGTCACATACAAATATGTAGAGGAGAAATTTTGGGTATGTGATTCATTATATCCATCATCTCAATATTTCCCTATTTGATTCAAATTGTTTTCAATGCATTCTAAAAAAAACCAAAAGGCTTTCATAGTTACCTTCGGTATTGGAATCCCTAGCTTTCTTATTGTTTTTCTTGGTTCCCCTCTCTATATTTCACAAGGAGATTTTATTTTTTAAGAAATAGAATTTTATAGGGTTTTTTTACTTGTATATGAGGCATTTGGTATCCGTTGCAATGGTACCACTCATTGCATTGGATCCAAAACCATGTCATTGTTGGTTTTTTTTTCAAAAACAAAATTCACGGTATGTGGTGCACACTATATAGTAATATTGCATCAGTACGCATATTTTTGTCAACAACAATGATGATTTTAAAATATAAATACCATTTATTTTAGTGTCATATGCATATGAGTTCATTGGTTTGCAATAATTAGTTTTTGAAACAAAGTTTATTTTTCTTCTCTAAATCCAAATATCCATTTTCCTCTAGATACGGAGCCACCCTTAGTTCTAAAAAGGAGTCAAAAGGTCTTTCAAGATTTTCAGGTTTCGGGGTTTGGATATCCATGAAGTATGTTTTTTAATAGAAACTCCAAAGTCCCGGTGCCGAAGTATTGAAAAATTAATTGTTTAAAAGGAATTGAATCGTTTTTAAAGTAATAGTTAAAAATGTTAACAGCTTTCTAAGCCTTTCACATGTTCTTTTTCGGTCATCTCAACTTAAACAACATTCCAAAGTCCCGAGACGCTTTTCACAAATACCTTTTAATAATGATTAATTAAGTTTTAAACATACTTAGCAAATCATTAATCAGTTGTGATTCGGGAAATCAAAGAGTCAACCTTGAGTCTCCCTAAAACCCCGATTCCTGAAGTCGCGAAATCCCTAAAAGATAATGCTATGTTTATTAAAAAGTAAGAAGGTTTCATGATAATAAATCCCATCATGATTTCATGATTCAATATTTCTTGCGTTAAAGAGTCGTCAGAGTCCCGATACTCCAATCCACGAAAAGTAAAAACTAACCCCTGATCGTGATTAATTAAAGGGTTAAAACACGTGGTTAGTGCCTAAATAAATCCCATCGCGGTTTCGTGATTCAGGATTTACTTGTGTCATACCTCTTGGGGACATGATGCTCGAAACTCCAAAACACGAAATCTCGAAAGAATTAATAACCTAAATGTAATTAACTTAACTTTAAAGTATGATTAATGATATTAAATAACTTTTTCACGTTTCGCTATTCGGGAATTTTCGATGACATTCCTTTTGAAATCCCAGTTTTGAATTGTCGATATGTGGCAGTATCTATAAATGATTAATGGAGATATATTTAACATAAAGTGTGTATCTCTAGGCGTAACATCTCCATTAAAGAATTTAATTTTTATTTCTTGTGTCGGTATGCTAAATTTAAGACAAGTTAAAGGTTAATAAAGTTTGTTATTTCGAATTTCATTCTTACTTTCAGACTAGGAGAGAGTTACATTCATAATAGATTACACATTCCTTCTCTGCAACAGGCTTCCATTTTAGGACAAACATCATAGCACCCAAAAAAGAACCTAAGAAGAGTGAGGAGGCAGGTGAAAGCTCAAATCGGGATGGAGATGTTATATCCGACACTACGCCACATGTTGTGGATTCAGTCAAATCCTGGAGGCAGATTTTTGAAATCTTAGACTATGAGATTAGGAATTGCCCCGACGATTTCGGGAATGAAAAGACTGAAAATAAACTCAGAGACATAGCATATTATGAGCTTCATAAAATAGTCACACGATCGAGACTCGTGCCATACAATGACATGATAAGTTGGGCTTTAGAGAAAACTGACATTCAGACAAGGATAATTCTAAACAACCAAAAGGTCATCGTTGGCTCGTTCAGACTCGAGCACATCCAATTAATATATAAATTGTCCACTACTTGTAAATAAATTTATAATGTTGAATTTGTAGAGGAATTTCAAAGAAAGGAGTGCACAGAATTTGATCAAACATATCCAGGTATAATCAAAGAATGGGGGGGAATTCTAGTGAGATTTAGAGCTGATACCCATGGCATTTATGCCACAACTCCGTTAAATGAAAAAATGGTTTATATAGCTCTGATGCTATGTAGACTTTTCGGGAGGAAAAGCCCTACCCATTTCCTTGTAGAATGGGTGCCACTTCTACATGAAGTAGCCTAGGGTTATAGATTCAATTGGGATAAAATTTTATCAGATAATCTAACTAAGGAGATTGAAGAGTACCAAACGGAAAAATCGAAAGGTCGACCTACATATTTTTACATGTATGCATATATTATGTATGATATTTGTTACATGAATCCATTCCCCTTGATGAATTAGAGCTGGAACGCAGCCTGTGCGGAGCCCATTCATGTTTATCACTCTAAACTATGGGAAGAGAATGTTAAAGATTTATTTTACAAAATATGTCACTATGTAGTGATACCTTTGCACCAAATTTTGTATGGTTATGCACCCCCTCATATTTCAGAGCCAATCGTGGGAAACCTTAGGGTGATTGTAGATTGGTTTATTGAAGAGGGTTTCTCCTATGTCAGGGTTTTCGGGTGCTTGATTCCTCCTCACACACTTTTGAAGTTCCTTCCCTACATACTGGTGTGAAAGGAGGTGGCCTACCAAATAATAATAGGTGGCATCGACATGGAATTGAAAGTAGATCGGAATAAGTTCTGTCCATCTTATCCGTTATAGATTGGGAATTTTTCACTGCTTAAATTTGGTCATTCCAAGGTCGAAGTTGCAGCACTGGAAGACATCAAATTAGTAGATCTTGAACTCAAAAAACATGATCCTTATCAAATTGTAGGAAATCATCTTGCTCATTGCAATATGAAAATGTATGAACATGAAGATTCTCCCTACGACGACATGTTCAAGGGAGCCAGAGCCTATGAGGAAATATTAGACAGAGTTCAAGCATTATAACCCAACCTACAGACCATCTTTCTGACTTTCTAGAAGCACAGGCGAAGTGGTTTCCCAAAGATACTACAGGGAGAATCAACAACCCATCCTGCCATATCAAGGAAGTATTCCCCCAGGTTTCAGATCAAAGGCTCATGATAAAGGGACTGCAGAATAAAATCCAAAGAAGACTAAAGAATCTTTACAAAAAGCAGAAGCTTTGCCAACAAATCACCCAAAGTCGGAAACATAAGTTAGGCTCAAGACACCTTCAAGGTCAAGTCAAATGATTCCTCTTTTATCATCAATTATTCCTATTGATATCCCCAAAACAGCAGGAGAAACTCTGCAAGATACCAGATATATAAAATATGCAGAACATAAATGAAATGCTAGAAATGACAGAATAACAGTAAAATATCCAGCATAATCTTCACAATACACAGAAATGATATACGAAATAGAAACATAATTAGCACTTTGAATTAGATAGCAATGTTCACAGGCCTCTTCAAGGGGGCAACCTTCAGTCGATTAGTGCTCTGTTACAATAATCTCCAAGCTAGGGTTTTCATACCCTCGACTTTTATTTATACTAATATGTCTATTAAGAGAAGCATCTAGAGGAAGATCCTTCTAGAAGCAGAATCTTCTATTAGGTCTTCTTACATCCGCCTTATTCTATTTTATTGAAAGGTCTTATTAATATTGACCTTTATTACATCCGAATACATTGATCT
>ML783662.1:355274-376936 GCA_009831015.1 Picea engelmannii
TGAGTAGTGGTATTCTCCACAATGTCCCACAACTCGTTCTCTTGCAAAAGCAAGATCATCCTCTCCTTCCAAGCACCAAAATTCGCTGCCCCATCAAGTCTATCTTCAATCCTCAAACCAGTAGCCATGACCCTCTTTCTGCTCAAAATCACAAATTCAAAAATCTGCCCTGTGAAGTGACTGTTGTCCCTATTTTATGTCTGCTGAAATCTCTGCCTCTCTTCAACTCAGCTCTGATACCATGTTAATTTTTCAAAATCCCAACCCAGTTTCAGTCTCGCTGATTTTTCAGTCAAATTTAAATGCCAAACTTAGTTTCAACACTCTTTCAGCATATGTTACAGCCTAGTGTTTCAGCATATACTCAGTGGTGTTTCAGCATATGACTCAGCACTGTGTTTCAGCATATGCTACAGCCTGGTGTTTCAGCATCTGCTCACAGCGGTGTTTCAGCATAAGACTCAACACTGTGTTTCAGCATATGCTACAGCCTGGTGTTTCAGCATCTGCTCATAGCGGTGTTTCAACATCTAAAAAACTTAACAGAAAATAAATTTCAGAACTGAAACATGAGGATTATGAAAATCATTTTCAAAGCAGAAATAAAATATCAGCAATATGCAAAACTCAGAAAATATAGACACAAAGAATTTTGGTCTAACTTCGACCCTGAAAAAACCCACAAGGGGAAAACCAGTGAGAGAGGGATTTGTATTATTTATGAGCTTCTGAGAAATTCTTTTACAACATATTCATCTTCAGATATTTACACAAACTTATCTGGACATTCCTGTAGCTTTGCTCCTCAATTTTTGAACCAAAAATTCGTACAACTGTATGGAAATTAATGTTGTACGGACTGTCACGAAATTCGTGCCAAAACTCTGCTAAGATTCAATTTCTGTGCCACTCAATGTTATTCGGCAACCTTGGAATGCATGCCAATGCTCCCAGAAATTGCTGCTGCTGTCTCTTTTCTTCAACTCGACCTCTCTCTTGCTCTCTCTTGTTTTCTCAACAAGAATGCTTCAGCTCCCTTTCTCTTGGCATCTCACCAAGAGTCTCTTGCTCTCTCAACAAGACTTCTGCTGCATCAACTTTTCCCAAGAATGGGTGCGCCCACTTGCCTTAATCAACCTCATGAAGGAAGGTGAGGAGTTTTCTAATATAACAACTGCGATTAGATTAGATGGGTGGATGAGATTTGGTGTCTCTTCGCTCACCCTCACTTTAATCATAAAGTTATCTTTTAATTTTCATTTCACAAATTAATTTGACTAAGACCCATATTCGGCAATTTCTCCCCTTAGGCGCCTAGGGAAGAGAAACACTTGCCTTGGTACTTCATTTTAATTAAAAATTTAACAAAAATCACCTAAGAAGAGTGAGGAGGTAGGTGAAAGCTCAAATCCAAATGGATATGTTATATCCAACACTACGCCACATGTTGTGGATTCAGTCAAATCCTGGAGGCAGATTTTTGAAATCTTAGACTATGAGATTAGGAATTGCCCCGACAATTTCGGGAATGAAAAGACTGAAAATAAACTCAGAGACATAGCAGAGTCTGATCTAAATAAAATATCCACATGGCCGAGACTCATGCCATACAATGACACGATAACATGGGCTTTAGAGAAAACCAACATTCAGACAAGGAGCATTCTAAACAGCCAAAAGATCGTCATCAGCTCGTTCAGACCCGAGCACATCCAAGTAATGTATAAATTGTCCCCTATTTCTAAATACATTTATAATGCCGAATTCGTAGAGGAATTTCAAACAAAGGAGTGTACAGAATTCGATGAAACGTATCCATATATAATCAAAGAATGGTGGGGAATTCCAACGAGATTTAGAGTCGATACACATGGCATTTATGCCACAGATCCGTTAAATGAATACATGGTTTATATAGCTCTGATGTTATGTAACCTTTTCGGGAGGAAACTCCCTACCCATTTCCCTGCAGAATGGGTGCCAATTATACATGAAGTAGCCAAGGGTTATAGTTTCAACTGGGGTAAAATTTTATCAGATAATCTAACTAAGGATATTGAAGAGTACCAAATGGAAAAATTGAAAGGCCAACCTACATCTTTTTACATGTCTACATATATTATGGATGTTATCTATTACATGACTCCATTCCCCTTAATGAATTTGAGCTGGAACCCATCCTGTATGGAGCCCATTCATGTTTATCACTCTAAACTATGGGAGGACAATGTTAAATATTTATTTTACAAAAGCTTTCACTACGTAGTGATACCTTTGCACCAACTTTTGTATGGCTATGCACCCCCTCATATTTCAGAGACAATCATGGGAAACCTCACTGAGATTTCAGATTGGTTTATTGAAGAGGGTTTCTCCTATGTCAGGGTTTTCGGGTGCTCAATTTCTCCTCACGCACTTCCTAAGTTCCTTCCTGATAGACTGGTGTGCAGGGATGTGGCCTATGAAATAATAATAGGTGGCATCAGCACAAAATTGAAAGCATTTTAGAAGAAGTTATGGCCAGTTTTTTCAGTATAGATTGGGAAGTGTTCACTGCTTAACTTTGTTCATTCCAAGGTAGAAGCTGCAGCATTGAACGACATCAAATTAGTAGATCTTGAACTCAGAAAACATGATCCTTATCAAATTGTAGGAAATCATCTTGCTCATTGCAATATGAAAATGTATGAACATGAAGATTCTCCCTGCGACGACATGTTTATCCATAACCTATGAGGAAATATTAGACAGAGTTCAGGCATTATAACCCAACCTACAAACCAGCTTTCTGACTTTCTAGAAGCACAGGCGAAGTGGTTTGCCAAAGATACTATAGGGAGAATAAACAACCCATCCTGCCATCTCAAGGAAGTATTCCCCCAGGTTTCGGATCAAAGGCTCATGATAAAGGGACTGCAGAAGAAAATCCAAAGAAGACTAAAGCGTCTTCACAAAAAGCAGAAGCTTCGCCAACAAATCACCCAAAGTCGGAAACAGAAGTTAGGGTCGAGACACCTTCAAGGTCGAGTCAAATGATTCCTCTTTTATCATCAACTATTCCTATTGATATCCCCAAAACAACAGGAGAAACTCAATCTTCAGAATTGGGCAGCCCTATTACATCACTAACTCCTTTACAATCAACTTTTGGGACCCCCCATTTGGAAATCATACATGTAAGTGACCTTACTCCTATCTATAGAGAAGAGATACCTTCCTCTTACTACTTTTTTATTAGGAAGAGGAAGGTTGTAGTAAAATAGGAAATGCATCTGAGAGAAGGCACAATGGTGCAGAAACACAGAGCGCTCGTACATGGGAAGAACCTAGAAGAGGAAGATTTCACCACATAAGTAGCAGGCTCTATGGGAGATTTTGAAACGACCAATTTATTCTGAGTTGACTCTCTGAAAACAAGGCTAAAGAAGAAAAACCAAATGATACCTCAGTTGTAGGACCAAATAAGGCACACAGAAAATAATATTCGAGAGGAGGTAAATCAAAGATTTGAACACGCCAAAACTGTTGACAAACAGGAAATGCAATTGTTGAAGTCTAGTTTAGAGGAAGAGAACAAGAAGATGCAAATGAGTCAAGTACAGGTTATTCGGCAGAAAGAGTTAGTGAGACAACTACAGGCTGAGTTGAAGTCCATCGAAGGACAAGTTGTGAATATAACAACATTTCAAGCCCAAGCACTAGAGGTGCACGAGAAACTACAAGCAGAACAACAAAACATGCTTTCTAAAACAGAAATTGTTTAAAACTACTTCCTGGAAATAAGCCACTCACTAGATAACATTTCTCTCAAGGAAAAAGAGGCTACAGTAGCCCACGTTTCTTTTAAAAAGTTAGTAGCATTTTCGGCTAGAGAAGAAGTACTGGCAATCCCAAAGCTGACTGTAGAAGAACAAATCAAGGGAGACATCATATTAAAAACATGGGATACCACTATAGCCGAAAGTAGTAAAATGGAAAGAGAAGTGAAGGAAGAATGTGAAGAAGTGTTTGATCAGCTAGATACAAAAACACTAGGCATTGGTAAAGGTGATTGTCCTAGGCTATTAGGACAGATCAATGTTGTAAGGCATAAAATGCATATCAAGGAGAGATGGAATGAAACCCAGCTCGAGATTTCACAATTGAAACAACATGACATCACCCAAATGGATAAGTGGCTAATAAATCCAAATCTACAGTTGCAGTCGACAAAGTTTTAAAAGGGAAAGATTGAAGACAAGCTGCCCAAAATTCAGAGGAAGTTGTATGTGTTTGAAGCAAAGGATATGACAGAACCTTCCAAGATTTTGGTGCAGTTTCTAAATAGGTGTGTTGAGTGTTTTGGACCGAGCAAAGGAAGTGCTTCAAAGAAATGATGAAGTAATGCATGTATGCTCATTTTTTTCCAACTGGTAGAAAAGTAAAAAGTAACCGAGCAAAACAATTCAAATTTTGTATTTTGTAACCGTTAGCACCTAGGAGATTAGGAGAATACCAACCATCTAGGGTTGATGATTTTCTTTGTATAAATACAATTTTGAAAGATGACACCAGGGGGGGGTTTTCCTTGGCTGATTGTAGCAGAGAAATTTTTCATTTGCCAGAATTAATACAAATGTGAATTGAAGACTCCAGATCTCGTCAATTTTGAGTTATGTGTTCCTCTGTTATTTCATTTTTAACATCATTTCTTATATATCTTTGATGAATGTTTAGCTGCAATTTAGTACAACCTCTACTGTGGTAATTGATTATATTGGTCATCTATTCGTTTATAGATTTTCCTTTGCATCGGCTATCAGTAGGTACAAGAACTATGAATCACTTATATTTCTGTATCTTATTCTTCATTAAAGTTTTTCTTGTCTATTTTCTTCTTCTATCACAAAGTGAGATTCTTCCTTGGTTGATGCTTCACATTGTTCCACATCTTTATGTTTTCTTTCATTTCATGCATGATTTTTAGTTTAACTTAGATATGAGAAACAACCTTTGAATTTGTTATACTATTAATTCATATATCTAGGAACTTTCTCATATAATCTAAAATAGAAAAAACAACCTAAAAAACAACAAATCTTTAAAACTCTTTTTCCTCCATGACTGTACCTATTACGAGACAACCCAATATCGAACCCAATCTTACAGACCATACTAGTATCACTTTAACTCTTTTTAACACCATCTTAAAAATGAGGGGAAAATTGTTTTATAGAAGTTTGAGGGATATGGTGGAAAGAACGTATAGACATACTTTCCACTTACAATACAAAAATCAATCCAATTACTCCAAGAATCAGGCTATACATAAACTACAAGAAGCATTTTTGAAGAAATAGTCAATGAGACCCATGAGACTTGCAATAGAAAAAACATACAATAACAAAAAGGAATCATTTAAAAATTATTATTAGTAAACATGTTTTTCTATAATATGTTCCAAAATTTACCAATTATATATATATATATATTTACTTTCATGTCAATTTAAAAAAAAAAAATATTGTTCTTTTTCATTTTTCAAGAATATTATAAAAAATCCAACAAACAAATGAGGGAAAAACCAATACATGTTGGTAGGGATGTCCAAAAAAGTGTACAAGGAGATGGTAAAAGAAATGAGTGTAATTGCATAATAGGAGGAGGCATCCCAACAACAACGTGCACCAGAGGTATGTAATCATTCATTTATTATTTTATGTACATCAAATTTTATTATCATATGAAATACTAATTTTCAATTGTTTTTTTGTAGAAAAGAAAAAAGATGGAACTCATTCAACACATAAGATAAAATGACAAGGAAGAAAAGAGTTTATCACAAAGTTTGTGAGTATTTACATTTTTTGCCTTACTTAAGATTTCATATTTGTTGTGATATTTATATTTAAATAATTAGTTTACCCTTGTCTATGGATGTATTCTAATAGGTTGTAACATACAAAGAAGATCCAACCGAAGAATTGATCAACATTGGGTTAAGTGAGGGTTGTCTGTATGTGTTGAAGCATCAAGGTTTAATTGAACAATTTGTAAGTAGATTTGATTTTTAACTTCCCGTATTTTATAATTAATGGAACAATAATAAAACTTTATATTAAATATAACGACTATGCTTTGTCATGGTGTATTTGTAATAACCCTATTGATATACTCCACAAGGGTTGAATGGAAAAAATATAAACATTATTAGGATAATCATAGGAGAATTTTATTTTTTTTGTACAGTGTTCGCGTCTAAGCCACCCAACTTATCAAGAATGCATCTATCCTTTACAAAAGAAATCAATAAGAATTTATTAAGCTAGAAAATGATTGTGTAATTACAGGGTTTAACTTATCAAGAAACCTGATGATAGCACTAGCTCTAAGGATTCTATATTGGAATAAAAAAAATGTACACACAATCATCTTATCCATATTAGGAGGTTGCGCAACTTTGTGCATTAATCAAAGTTTATGTCAACCCGCGCATAAGGTATTTTAAAATCCAAATTTAAGTTCAAAAAGTCTTCTAAAAACTTGGCTAGGATTAAGCTCGGCTTTGTAATGACTCTATTGGTCTAATTATTCAATAGTGAGCTTAACAAGGAAAGAAAACAATAATAATAATTGGAGAAACCTTGTAAAATGCAACTAATTCAATGAATTAAACAAACATATGAAGTAAATATTTCCTTACTCAAAACAAAATTGATTTAAAAAGAAACTATCTGAAAGTCTAATTCTCATTATAGGTGAATCTTTCTAGAAATAAAAAGGCATTCATGTAAAATTATCCTAGTCTCTTGGTCTGAGATTGAGAATCTTACACTTAATTTGACTTACGTTTTTGTGCAATTAGTAAATTAAAGAGTAGAAATCGTCAGCATAAAATGATTAAATCCACTTCGCCTACCTTTTCATTAATTATAATGTTATAAAATACAATCCTAATTAACTCATATTTTAATCATTAATCATCAATCAATCATGTAGTATGGTTGTAAAGGCACAAGATAGAGATTCTCAATTTGTATTCATTACAACTATAATTCATTATACAATCAATATATTATTTAATTTATTAGTACAATTTCCTAAAACATTAATAACCTAACCACTAATGTAAATTAATAATGATATACTCATACAAATCTCTAATATTAACATCCTCTACTTCATTCATTAGTACATAAGGATTTCTATAATATTCCACAACACACTACATTACAAAATGCTATTAAAATTGTAGTGCATTAAATATATCGTGAATATATATATTTTAATTTATACACGTAGAGGATCTATGGGTACTAGGAGTGATAGAAAATATTAAGAAGCGACCCGACAGTAATTTAATTACTTCCAACTATTTTTTAACACATAATATTATATGGGGTGTTTTGCCCGTTGGATTTGGCCCTTGGGTGGAAAAATGCGAAGAAAAGGGGCTAAAACCCCACTAAATGCCACTTATCCTAAGTCTTTGGTTCCCGTTATACTAAGGGGTGAATAGATTTGAGCGGTTGAGATATGCGTGCTCAGATCTATGGCACAGGATCCATATTGGACCCCCCTCCCGACCTTCTACCTTTAACAAGGGGGAGGGGGGTCCGAGTTGGTGGTTTTTTAGCGCGGGCCCCCCACCATCATGGTTCTTCCCCATTAACTCGGACCCCCCCCTCCAAGTAGACCACTTACCACCTTCTCTTACTGCTCTCGCTTCCCATCAACACCTGTACCCCACTCCATCTATTTCCTCTGTCTGTCACATCTCCTGCTTCCCTATAGTTTTCACTCCCTCACACTTGTCACATATACCCTTCTCATCTCCCGCCACCTGTACCGCTTCACTCTACGCCACTCCTACCTATTTTGTTCCCCCAATCTGTTACCTATCACATTGCGACCTCCCCCCTGCCTCCTTGTCATATTCTCATGCCACATCACCTCTGTCCCATTACACCTCAGCTCTTGCTTTTGTGGCCCCCGTGCTATCCTCAGTCTCCTCTTCCCATATGCAACTATCCACCTAGCCATCTCTCATCTGCTTTTCCATGGTGAGCACACCAATCACTTTAGTATCCACGTCTGTTGTCAGGCCTTCCCTACAAGCATCCGACTAAGATTCAGATGGAAAAATGTAGAGGTTGCCAAGTTCTACAGGTGTAGAGTTGACTTGGGCCTTCCCGATCTCGAGAAAGACAGATATTGAAGCAGGTGGAGGTGGTTGAACATCGTTTCTACCATAAATAGAAAGCTCGAAGGTACTGGCAGACTGTCTGAGATAGCATCCAACAAGAAGCTACATGCACATTCTGACATCATAGGATCAGACGAAAAGGGTGACAGACTACCACCGACTATATCGGTAGTCTGACTAATGTCTGCAAGCGCAATCTACCAAAGGATCATGTGCACGATCAGCCTCATAGGGACCTCCAGGATTCGACTGTAGTAATGCATTTTTCTGAGTATATGTAGGCATTTTAGCCATTTTGTTTAACATCGATGGTTGAGATAAGCTCCCGTATGTAAACCTTTAACGAAGCTCGGGTTCTTCTCGTTATGGATTTGTATTTGAGACTTCCTGTTTAATGTAAGTCAGTTTCCTTCAATCTCTCTGTAACAGCTGTGTTAGAACACTTGAGCATGGATGATCCAGTCGAGGGCAGTTATGTTATCGTGATGAAGGTTTGATCACAGTGGCATCGTGGCTAGTTTTAATTAGTTTCCTGTGTTGTCTTTTACCTCTTACATTGGATGGCCAGGGCATGGAATATCCAATTGAGCTATTGTGGTTGCAGGGTGATGAAGTTTTGATTACCCTGTTGTTGTAACTATGGTGCTTTCATCATATTTCAGTGTTTGAAACTCAAGCTCAAGAGTGCTCTTGAGTCTGAGTTTTTACTCTCTGAGTTGTTGGAAGGCCTGATGCCCATAGCAGTCTCATTCATATTTCTCAGCAAGTCTTCCCCTTGTTCAAACTTAAGCTCAACTTACTGACTGAAGTTGAATCAAGACCTCACCTACTTGTGCATGCTAACCCAATTTTATGAGTTAAAACGATATCACCCTCAGTTTGCATCCATTGGACCCCCCCATTAAATTTATTCATTGTGACATAAAAATTGATGGGTACTAGGCTTACCTTTGTTTCACTCCAGAGGTGACTTCTAGTGCTAACATTTCTAGCACCATTGTCAGGGACGAATTGAAGATTTTCCCTGGGTAGAATGACAAGCTTATTTATTATCAAGGTGTATCAGAACTCAGTACATTCAATATTGCAATTGTGCACCTAGCGACTCCACTATTTCAGTGTGCCTGTGTCTGGCTACACCTAGTATCCCCCTGAAGAACACAACGATCAGATCTGGTCTTTGATGGTGAACAAAGACCAGACACACTCACTCTATGTATATTTCACAAGGTGACTCCATGTGTAAAGGATCGATTGGTAACTCCACTAGTTTGAAATGGAAAGGATCCTAGCTTGAAGGTTTGCTCCCTTTAATTTTTCTATTGTTCCTAGTTTTCCTCATGTTGTTCCTGCTCCAAATGAATGGAATGATTATTTTCCTATATTTAGAGAGCGTAAGGAGGACAACCCTGCTCATCATCTCAGTGAGTTTCATGAACTCATGCACTAGTGGGAGATACATCATGAGGATGTATTAATGAAAATGTTCATGTTCTCTTTAGGAGGGAATGCTCATGAGTGGTATCATTATTTACCCGCTGCTATCATTTATTCACTGGGAGAATTTCATGCATCTTTCAATGCTCATTGTCAGAAGTTTTATCCCTCTAAGTTAATCTGTCATAGTTGTTGTGAGGGATACAATGACTGTATTCAAGATATAGATGCTTCTTACGTAGAATGTGAGGATGAGCTTGATGACTTGGATCAGAAATCAGTTCTTTCTCTTCCTTGTTCATCTGCATCAGAGGAAATTTGTAAGGATGAGGACCAAGAGGAAGAACATGCTCTAAGTAAGTTGGTAGAGCTGGTAGAATCTATTTTTATAGAGATCGAGGAATTGAGGGCAGATCGGAACTACGACCTTTTTGTGGAAGATGCAAAGGATATCCCGGTCTTAGAAGTGGATGGTTTGGGAATCCCTTCTCATGCCGAAGTAGTGATGTTGAGTATTGACCCAGAGAAGCCAAATTTTAATGAATATCCCATCAAGGAAGATGATGAGAAGAGATTTTCCATGGTTCTTGTGTATTATGATTATGAATCTGATTCTTGGGAGAGCCACGAAGAAAAAAAGGAGCTAAAGGTGCAGTTCATCTTCTCTTCGGAGACTAGATACGAGCAACCTATTGTTGACCCATATGATGATGAAGAGATATTGATCCCTGGGTTGGAGCTTGACGGGGCGCCTGTGTTTTGTGATGAAGATGTTGAGGTGTTTTCTGAAGGGAAAGGCCTTAGCTTCCAGCCTTCTAGCGAAAGATAAAGCTTTTGTTGAGAGCAACATGGTAGAGATATAGATCCATCTATTTGTATATAGGAGGTCATTGGAGAAAACAAATAATAAGTGGAGCAACAGCCTACAACAGCCTTTCACTCACATGTGCTTGCCACAGACATTCAACGAGAGGTGCGCAACTATAAAGCAGAGAAGGTTCTCTATTACAAATTTTGCGTATTTGGTCACTTATTCTATGAACCTATAAAGGAGTACATGGAGTTTCATTTTTTCCATATTTTAAAACCTCCAGGCCTTATATTTCCTCCAGCACCAGGAGAAGAACTTAAAAATGTAGTCATTTGGTTGTCACAGTTTCATTATTTTATATTAATCAGTGACAGAGTAAACAGGATTTTAGTTAGGAGGTTACTTGAATGGCTATGGTGGAAATTTGTTTTCACCTAGCACCTTGTAAAAATTAATTAGTTTAGGTTTGTACACAAATAATATCCTATGGATCCCCTCTGTGTTTATTTTCATCTTTAATCGGCATGTATTCCTTAGCAGGGTGTTTTGAGCTTGACTCCATAGCCTGACTGAAGGCGACTGAAATTACAGAAGAGATATTAGAGCCTCACAAGGAGGAATCTATCCCCCATGGAGCCTAATGTTAACACATAATATTATATGGGGTGTTTCCCCCGTTGGATTTGGCCCTTGGGTGGAAAAATGCAAAGAAAAGAGGATAAAAACCCACTAAATGCCACTTATCCTAAGTCTTTCGTGCTCAGGCGTGTTATACTAAGGGGCATGTATATCTGAGGGGATGATATTTGCATGCTCAGATATACAGAGCAGGATCCATATCGAACCTCCCCCCNGTTGGTGGTTTTTGAGTGCGGTCCCCCCACCATCGTGGTGCTTCCTTGTTAAATTGCCCCCCCCTCTGAGTACACCACTTACCACCTTCTCTTACCGCTCTCGCCTCCCACTGACACCTGTCCCCCACTCCATCTCTTTCCTTTGTCTGACACATCTCTTGCTCCCCTATAGTTTTCGCTCCCTCACACATGCCGCATCTCCCCCTCTCATCTTTCGCCACCTGTTCCACTTCAGTCCATGCCACTCCTAATTGCATTGTGTCCCCACTCCCTTACCTATCGTCTTGCGACCTCCCCCTTGCCTCCTTGTCATCTTCTCGTGCCACATAACCTCTATCCGATTACACCTTAGCTCCCAATTTTGTGGCCCCCATGCTATCCTCAGTCTCCTCTTCCCATCTGCAACTATCCACCTGTCTGTCTCTCGTCCATTTTCCCATGTCGAGCATTCCAATCACTTTGTTAGAATCCACATCCACTATCAGGCCTCCCCTAAAAGCATTCGACTCAGATCTAGATGGAAGAATGTAGAGGTCGCCAAGTTCTACAGGTGTAGAGTTGACTTGGGCCTTCCCAATCCTAAGAAAGATAGTTATTGAATCAAGTGGAGGTGGTTGAACATCATTTCCACCATAAATAGAAAGATTGAAGGTATTGGCAGACTGTTCGAGCTAGCATCCAACAAGAAGTTGCATGCACATTCTCACAGCACAGGATCAGACAAAAAGGGTGATAGACTAGCACCAAGTACATGGGAAATCTAACTAATGTATGCAAGCTCATTCTACCAAAGGATCATGTTCACAATCATCTTGACAGGGACCTCCAGGCCTTGACTGTAGTAACGAGTTTTTATGAGTATATGTGGGCATTTTGGCCATTTTTTTTAGCGTCGATGGTTGAGCTAAGCTCCTGTATGTAAAGTTTTAATGAAGCTTTGGTTCTTCTAGTTATGGATCTGTATTTGAGACTTATTGTTTAATGTAATTCAGATTCCTTCCATCTCTCTGTAACATCTATGTTAGAACACTCGAGCATGGATGATCTGGTCAAGGGTAGTTATGTTATCGTGATGAATGTTTGATCACAGTGGCATCGCAGCCAATTTTAATCAGTTTTCTGTGTTGTGTTTTCCCTCTTACATTGGATGGCCCAAGAATGGAAGATCTAGTCGAGTTGTTTGTGGTTGCAGGGTGATGAAGGTTTGATCACCCTGCTGCTGTAACTATGGTGCTTACATCATATTTCAGTGTCTGAAACTCGAGCTCAAGAGTGTTCCTGAGTCTGAGTTTTTCCTCTCTAAGTTGTTGGAAAGCCTGATGCCCATAGTAGTCTCATTCATCTTTCTCAACAAGTCTTCCCCCTATTCAGACTTAAGCTCAACTTACTGACTGAAGTTGAATCAATACCTTACCTGCTTGTGCATGTCAGCCCAGTTTTCTGAGTTAAAACAATATCACCCTGAGTTTGAATCCATTTTACCCCCCTTAAATTTATTCATTGTGACATAAAAAATGATGGGTACTGGGCTTACCTCTGCTGCAATCCAAAGGTGAATTCTAGTGCTAACATGATTAATTAGATATTACTATGCCAATGAATCACCGAAATGCTTGGAGGAAGGATTACAAAAGTAACCTAACTGTCGAACAACTATCAGTCGGATCTTACAACAAGGATTTGCAACTAGTCAATTAGTGATAAGATTGTTTTAGTTTTATGTATATCTATATATAATATTATAAACATAAAAAAAACTTCAATTAACTATTGATACCATGAAGATGAGAGAAGTTCTATGAGGTATGAGACACTAGTTCCATCACTACGAGAAGAACATATTGGATTTAATATTTTAATACTAAGAGAGTGTAGGGAAAATCCAATTCTATAAGTCTCAAAATTTTCCTTCTTTTGAAAAGAACCCCTTAGGACGAAACCCTAAATCGATGGAAGTCTTAGATATACCATACAACACCAACCTTGGATGTGTTTTGGACGTAAGACTAAATAAGAACATAAAACAAGAATTCAACTCAACATAGATGGAGTAATATCATAGACATAGTTTTTGGATCGTCGTGGCCAGCAAGACCTGATCGGTATCTAATGTAAACTAACATCGTGATCTAAGATCAAAATTACATGGTTTAAACTCTACAACAGGTTCGACAAAATACAACTATTCCGCCATAACTTGATATTGGTTGAAAAAACTCAAGTGAACTAGTGCATTCACTGATTCCCATGCCCAACCTTGGAACTGAGGATGTCACATACCCCCTACAACGTAATAAAATTTTCATTTTTTCATCAGGGGACAGAATCCCTGAAGTCCTATGGGGGTCTAGTGTAGGCTAGTTCTTCCCTGTTCACCTCCATGTGATTGTGGGTTAGGACCACAGGCCAAACAAACCAAGCACCTTTTCGTGTTTCACAACTCAGCGATACAATTGAGTCCAATCTTGAAGGTAGAATGGCGAGGGGGATTCAGAATGAAACCCTGGCCGTAGATCTAGGCGCATAGATTTTGGTCATCCAGATCTACCCGTTGCTTAACGACAAAGAACTAGCTCCCTTTATTTATTCCCTAATTCAATAGGACCACATACGCGCCTAAATGCAGGTTCCTTTCACAACTCACGACCTCGTGAGTCGTGAGTCGAAGACCCTCAAATTTTCTTCACAAATCACTAATACCCGAGATCACAAAGAGGGTATAGCTTCCTTCTGTCAGCGTCCTCTGCACATGACCGTTGGCTAGGATAAACTCTAGATCCTCTCGCTATTCTCCACTTCATGAGTTCAATGGTTGAACTCTCATTCCTCCCTTATGCGATCCTCTGAGACTTGAGAGTCAGTGAAGGTTGACCTTCCCTTCGCACTGCTCACAACTCGCCCCTTCGAGAGTTGTAATGTCGAATCTTGGCACCTTCCCTTCATGAACCTTCGAGAAGCGATATTTAATTTTCCCTCTCGTGTTCTCGCTACTCGCGACTTCGTAAGTCCAAGTGTTGAGCTCTCATGCCCTTCTCCCGTGAATCCCCGAGACACGAGAAGTCAATGGAGCATTGACTCCCTTCTCTACGCGATGCGTGTCCACCCGTCAATCACGCGGGCCCTGCCTTGAATTTTTTCCATATGTTCTCTCGTACTCGGCTCTCGACACTTTTCTACTCATGACATCATAAATGACTCCTTTCAACCTCCGAACTCAGGAACCCTGACACGCGATGTATCGAGACACCAGATCCCACGGCTGTCCTTCCTCTTGGATCAACAGCTTGGATCATATCGCGATCTCGTGATTTGGGACTTTGTGACTCTGAGAGTTGGGTCTTCTACCTTTAAACTTACGAATCCTTGATACGTGAAATGGATAGATCTCTACCACCTATCCTCCAACATGGATGGTCCTAATGTCTTCGAGACTTTTGGGACGTAGTCGAGTTCACTCTTCCGCCTAAGTAAAAGATTAGATCGATGGCTTATAGGGCTTCGATGGGTCCTTGGGATCTATGGTCCAGGATCCTTTCGCGACTTCTCCATTCGCGAGGCCAAGAGACTTCCTCTTCTGACTCTTGATGTCCAAATCCCCAATACAATCTCCTTCTCAGGACTCTCGCTCTGCTACTCTTCGCATGAGGTTTAAACCTCTTGTAATTCTCGACAGATCCAACGGCTGTCGATTGTTTAGACCAAGATCTAATGGCTCAGACCTGTCTCTCCGTTGCACCGTTCCTAATATGCTTGGACCCGAATCCACAGTCCATATTATTTCACGGACTTTGGGGAATCTACGATCCTGATTTCTTCCCTATTCATGAAGATAGAGGAAAAAGGGTTAAGGCAATTAACGCCCTCATTTATTCCTTTGATTTTAACGGTCATGAATGGTCATAGATCTCCCGATAGGATCTCATCCATTGATCAATACTTATCCCTATGCTACTACTTCGAGATTTTAAGACGGTCATTCCTCTTCACACAGGGTTGTTAAGACTTGCACATTCAAGTCCTTTTTCCAGGTTTTTGGTAAACTTTTCCAAGGAGCGAATCTCTGTGAAGAGGTCTATTCCGAGGCATTCCTGGAAACAAATAAGGGGAAACAAATTCCCGAGAACAAACTAGAATTCTGACTTGGTTCAACTTATGCATAATTAGATTCATTTATCAACATAAGCCATGCATGGTTTTTTTGTTATAAGCATATACAACTACTAGTACTGATCAAAATACCACACAGACCTTCTTATAATGAAAACATTCATAGTTTCACATCTTATGAGAATAATTATCAGAATACATATAATTCCAGATGCCAAAGGAAAAACACTTATCAGAGATAACACCAGGGTTAAGCAATTTCTGAGAGGGGTGCCTGTTTCCACCCAATCGTAGGCTTAGCAACTCCCAACGGATTTACCACTAGCCACCCCCAAGCTGAGACCACGATACTATGAGACTACGTCTCCATTTTCCAGTGACCAAGAGAAAAGGTTGCAATCCTTCCTCTCTGCTATCACTCACTCTGCGTGTTGCTAGAGTTCTCCCCTCGTGTCCCCCCCTGATCACTTCTACCCCACGCCTTACCCTCTTGCGAGGTTGCGGGTGGCACGATTACCCTCGCGCTGATCATGCCTGATGGCTCTACGGATGGGTGGTTCACCTCCCATCCCTCATTAATCCATCCGCCTACCAGCCTTCGAGTCATTTATTTCAGGGCCAGTGAGATTCTTTTGGTTCTCTGGGCCAGTGGAGCCCAAATACGGTATTAATTCTTGGTGGAAGTTAACGCCACCTTTCCAGGTGCCTTCCAACACCACCGTGGTCTCTTTTTCTGCACATCCCCTCTCAGCAGTCCTGTAATAAAATTCATAATGTTATTCACATTCATTGACTTTTTTCCTCAAGGTCCATTTACAAAACATATTCACATTTCTGAGTTTTCCATAGTTCTTGGACAGTCCATTTATATTTTTACAAGCTGGGGGAAACAAGGTGTTACAAAGGAAAAAGTTAATAAAAAAAAAAGCCTGGTTAATTGGCCCTGTACGTAATTTGGAAAATGCTAAATAACAATAACTTCAAGCCGAAGCCTAAGAACTATCGAGGATTGATATTTGCATGAGGACGGATAAAAACAAAATCGTTGAGTTTAAAAAGAACCACCATTTTAACTAGAGTGGTAAATTGTGTCCATCCGATTACAGAATATATATCAATTCATAGATAGCTTCCCAACATTTATTAAAATACTAAACATAATCCACAATTCTACATTCAAGTCACCTGTATGTCAATCATGGAGTATGATAATTTAAACGAATAATAGAATCAATACATGTACGAATTTTCAGTTATTTTTGCTACCATGACATACAAGTGAATTTTCAGTATTAACAACTATCATATACATTTTTAAAATATTTTAATGCATTCAATTTATTTGCGCATACGTTTAACAATATATATTTTACAGAACAAAGTTGAAAACTAAACATTTCTCTCAAGAGAAACTAAGTTATCCGATCAACAATTCATAACATCCCAATTAACAAAAAAAACAACCAGAGGAGTAAAATGTAAACTTGTTGATTATCTTCAATCCTGAAGCTATGCCTAGTGTCCTCTCCTTAGCTTTCCAATTCCAAGACTTCACCGGTACCTCCCATCCAACGCTAGGGGTACTCTTCTTCCCCCTTAGCCCCCCGAGCCGCAAAGAGGTCGCACACATATTCTCAAACAAAAATAGCTCAAGATTTCCCTTGCAAGGAGAGACTTCCACCTCTTGCACAAGCTTGCAGCCCATCTCACACAAGTAAATTTAGTCAATATAAATTTCAACAACAATAGGATAATTTCTCTATTCCTCACCATTCATTATATAGAAAAATTCACCTTGACACATGTCATCCCATGCATAAGAGGGATGATTTTAAGGATGGGAATTTATTTTAAAATGTAGAAACCTTGGCTAATTTTATTGATCCTTCATATGTCAACTATAAATGTTTGGCGATATTTTTATAAAAATATTCAAAATTCAAAGGATTTTACATAGTTTGTATAAAATTTTGGCCATTTTTAGGGTAAAATAATTTTTATCCTATAGAATTTGGGCTAATCATTTTTAGAATAGCAAATCTTTTTTTGATAAAAACCATGGAAAATTAGCCCATGAGCTAAATTTAGCCCCTAAATTGCATAACTAATTCATTTTTAATAATTAAATTAAATATTATTCACCCAGAACACAGATCACACTCTCCTCAAATTCCACATGTTAAATCTCTTTTTAATTTAAATAATTAAGCATTTTCCCTCACACCCACAATTTGTTCCTAAATTTCCTCCTAGTTGTCTCTTAGTTACCTAATTCCTCTTTTATTGTGTCCCCTAACTAATTTACAGTTGGAGTTTGATTAGGACTCTTCTCTTAGTTAGGATTTTAGTAGTTGATTAACTTGAGATACTAACTCTATGTTGACAACCCATTCTCTCATGAATATATTTTCTCTTAATTAAAAATTCATTTTTATTTATTTCATGCACACATTGTGCACATGTCTAGATTTTTATTCCTATTCTCCCTTTACTAAAGTTTATTTAGTCTAATATCCCTTAGACCCAATCCTACCATTTCTAGGATTTTATTAAGCATACAAATAAACTTAGATTTTAATATTTTCTCTTCAATTTCAACATAAAATCATATAAATTCATTTCTCTTTTCTATCAACTCAATTAATTGTTTTTATTTTCTAAGAGGTCTAAGTGTTCACTTTATTTTATAAGGTCTTATAGATTTTAATTGACTCTCCATTTATTTATGCAAATTTCCCTTCAAGACACACCTCTGTGTTCCAAGGGTGCCACTTGTCATTGGCTTACTTTGGAAGTTGTTGGATGTTTGGAGTCAATACTCCACTTGTCGATCTTGTGTGAAAATAAGGGCTTACTGAGGAATAAGGAATTCGCCTCATTGCATGCCCCTTAGGAATCATCATGAGTGATTGTCGTAGTCTTCCCTCATGGCATCGTGAACCTCTCGGAACAAGGTAGTTGTTAACCTTCATTTCAGGTCACGGTGGAAGTGCTAGTTGGTTGTGAGAGGGACGTTGTCACAGCTCTCCCTCATCAAAATGGTATATGTGTATGACCCCTTTACTCCATGTGTGAGTCGGATTAGAAAGAGACACTATGCTAGCATCCACTGACAAAGATAACATCAATAAATCATATACATAAAATCCATAACTAAAATCATCATATGGCACATGCATAATAAATCAAGTATTCATAACCAAAGTAAATAATCCACTCCCTAACTTAATCTAGAGTCCAAGGAAATTGGTCGATGTCATCTGTATCATCATCATGTCACGCTTTCTGCACACTCAGGAAACCTCATCATAATACCTGTCAAATTTATACATCAATACAACTAACATATCAATTTCAATACTCAATCATAGCTTAAACATATAAATCAAACTGATAATCATAATTTACCATGTTTAACCAGATCACTTGCACGCAAGTGTCCTCAAATAATAAGTCAATGTATAAATGTGATAAGTGGAACTAGATGTTACATACACACCCTCGTTTTTTAAACTTCATCCCAAAGTTTGTACAGTATAACAATGAAAGCAATAAATATAGTTGATACTAATATATATATCAAACTATAAAAATAAATAAGGAAATTGTTGGTGCATCTCATATGCATCCTCCCAAGTCATTGAATGTGGACTATAACTATCCCGCTGGACCTTGACCCAATCGACTATTCGACGTCGTAGTTGTCTAGTGTGATGGTCCAATATGTGTATTGGCTCTGGCGCACCCTCGTCTAATACCTGCAATGAAATCATGTCAATAACATGTGACAGATATTAAATATAATGACATAAAACTAAAACATGATATACATCGTTCATATGCCTCAAAGAATCAGGTAAGACTAGTCAATAAGCCACATGTCCTTTATTTTCTACAATGTAACACCCGGTTTCCCCCAGTTTTTAAAAATAACTAGATTGGCCAAGAACTGTGGCAAACTCAGAAATGTGAATATGTGATGTGAATGGACCTTGTGGAAAAGGTCGATGAATGTGAATAATATTATGAATTTATATTACAGGACTACTGAGAGGGGATATGCTGAAAAAGAGACCATGATGGCTGCAGAAAGGCAATGGAAGGCACCTAGAAAGGTGGCACTAACTTCCACCGAAAAACAATACCGTATTTATACTTCACTGGCCCGGAGAACCAAAAGTGGATCGCTGGCCCTCAATTAAATGTCTCACAGGATGGTAGGTAGATGGATCCTCAGGAATTAATGAGGGATGGGGAGGTGAACCGCCCATCCGTAGAGCCACCAGGCCTGACCAGCGCGAGGGAAATCACGCCACACGCAACCTTGCAAGAGGATAAGACATGGGGCAGAAGTGATTGGGGGGAGACATGAGGGGAGAAAGAGAACTCTGGTGATATGCAGAGTGAGTGATAGCAGAGAGGAAGGAGAGTAACCTTCGCTCCTGGTCACTGACAAACAGAGACGTGGTCTCACAACATCGTGGTCTCAACTCAGGGGTGGCTAGTGGTAAATCCACTAGGAGTCGCTGATCCTACGGTTGGGTGGAAACGAGCACCCCTCTCAGTAGTTGCATAACCCATGGTGTCACTTTCTGATAAGTGTTTTTCCTTTGGCATATTGAAATATATGTATTCTGACATTTATGATCATAAGCTGTGAAATTGTGAATGATTTCATTATAAGAATGTTTGTATGGTGTCTTGATCAGTACTGGTAGTTGTATGTTTATAATGGAAAGACTACGTATGGCTTATGATCTCATAAATTGTTATTTATATGAATACTGATCTAATTCAGACTTCACTCCTAGTTCTCGGGAGAGAGATACCCTTATCTACCTCAGATAGTACCCTGGGTAAACCTCCCCATATAAATACCCTTCTTGAAAATCCCATCAAGAGATTGGAAGGAGGATGTGAAGGCACAAGGCCTTAAGAAATCTCTGATAGGTATCGAATCAACAGACGAGATCTCATCGGAAGATATGTGGTCACTCACGACCATCAAATAAGAAGAAGAAGCTAGAAATTTAAGTGCCTTAACCTTGATAGGTGGTGATCGATGGACGAGATTCTGTCGAGAAATCTGTGGTCACTCATGACTGTTAGATTTGGTAGGAGAAAGTAGGATGTTAAGTTCCTTACCCCTATGAATTTTTGTGTCTTCGTGGGTAGCGAAGAGGTTGGGACCATAGATCCCCAAGGTCCATGAGACCATCCGGACTGTTGATCTTTCCACGTCTAGGGAGTCGTGGGAGAGAAAACAAGTTAGGAACCTGTCTGAGCCATCAGATATCGGCTGGAAAACTCGATAGCCATTGGATATGTCAGGAGATACTCGAGGGTTAAACCCCCAGTGAATAGGGGCGAAAGCCTCGAAATATATCTGGACCATCCGAGTAACGGAGGCCACGTGTCAAGAGATTTTCCACTTTGGGAAATCGGGAGTCGAGAACTCGAGAGTTCTGGTGATGAAAGATCCGGGCATTCCATGGTAGAAACCCCGAAGTGGATTCGGGTCGTCCGATTAAAGGAGGCCACGTGTCATGAGATTTCCCATTTCGAGAAATAGGGAATTGAGAGCTCGGGAGTTTTGGTGACGAGATATCGGGATGTTCCATGGTGGAAACCCCGAAGCAGTCATAGACAGACCGATTACGGGAGGCTACATGTCGAGAGATTACCCGTTTCGGGAAATCGAGGATCGGGGATTCGGGAGTCCCGTTGACAAGAGGTTGGGCTATCACCTTGATAAATCCCGACAGAAGAGAGAATATGGTCATATGGGAAGAGATCATATTGACAAGGCATAACCCAAGGGGCTAGTCACCGATTGAGGCTCGTTCAGCACTTCGGCATTCCAGCATTCGGGATACCGAAGGGCATGTTCCCCTGTGCTCTCAAACCCTGCAATCCAGACTTATAAACATCAAGATGTTAGCATGTGGTTAGGCTCTAATGAATGGATAGGATCCTCTCGGAGGATCCAGGGTCTGGGATGACTGTGAGATGTGAGGAGGATATGTCGGATTTAAGCTGGGGCGCGAATGCGCATTAGGGTAAGTAGCGAGCAGATCTAGACGGCCAGAGTCCACCCACCTAGATCTATGGCTGAGGATTCATTCCAGAACCCCCTTTTTGTTTTGCCTTTAGTGGTGAGGGGGGGTTCCAGAATCGAATGCATAACTCTTGAATGGTTAGGATTTATTTACCTTGATCAACAGTGCTCAGGCGATCTCTGGACCCCCCTTGCCATTTTTCCTTTAAT